>JAOYMZ010046027.1:0-14612 GCA_025802335.1 Pinguicula primuliflora | reverse complement strand
ACGAACGAACCGAGCTTGTTTGGTAAGATTAACGAACGAACCGAGCTTGTTTGTTAAGCTTAACGAACAGAGTTTCGCGTTTGAGCTCTGTTCGTTAAGGTTTGCGAACCGAACAAACGAGCTTTAAATGAGTCGAATTCGAGCTTGTTCACGAACGGCTCTGTTCGTTTACAGCCCTACCCGGTATGCTGATTTTGTTCAAATTTCTTTGGAGTTCGGCCTATATCAAATTTCGGCACCCCAAACCTCGGCCCTGCAGAATAGTTAGGACTTGGCCCTGCAGAAAAATTAGTAACTAGCCCAACAGGAAAAACAGAACCTGGCCCTGCAGACAGCCCAGTTTGGCCAATAGTTGCAGACAGCCCAACAGAATACTCGGCCCAACAGAATACTTCCCAGACTTTGGCCAATAGTTGCAGACAGCCCAGTTTCACATACATACTCAGTCATATTTCCGAAAACTCCTTCATGAAAATATAATGGGCCTGTAATTTTCGAGTGACAAAAGAGCGATTTGGTCATGCTCTTACTTGGACCGTGAGACGTTGTTTTAGTCGGTGTACTCTCCCTCGATTCATTTTTTCACCCGTGCCCTAGATTAGCAACGGAGACGTTGCCAGCAAATTTCGTCTGGGTGGCCTCCATCTGCAACCGCCGCGGCTCCCCCACGTCTTCCATGGGTCTTCTTTCCCATTAAAACGGTAACATTCTGCCTTGATGTGTTCGGGAATGTTACAAAATTCGCAGTGGATGTTTTTTGGACGAAATGATGACACCTCAAGGGAAGATCTCCAGTCAAACACTCGTGAGGGCATTCAATGGATTAATAGAATATCGATCAACACCACATACCCCATAAATACTTTGGAACATTCATTGCGATCATCATACTATGAGCTACCACAAAAAATGTCTGTTCTTTCGTTCCGCAACTCATAATCGTGGATGGCTGACGCTGCAACTTACAATCATGGATTGTGATTCTGCAACCTTATAGACCCACTCTTACCCTGTCGCTCTGACCATCTGACGTTGCCATAATAGCCAATGGCCAGCAGAACCACATATTCATGTATTGCCAATGACTAGGTTTTAAGACGGCTTTATCAGCGTCAGATAGCAATGAAACCACAGTACAAATCAACCTCAGCACCAATTATTCATGTGTTGAAGTTCGGCAAGCTCAACATCATAGCCAACGACCAGGGAAACAGAATCACACCATCGTGTGTCACATTCACTGACACAAAGCTTTTGATTCGAGAAGCCACGATGAACCAAGCGTCGCTGAACCCTCAGCGCACCATTTGTCATATCAATAGGCTCAAAGGAAGAAAAGTTGATGATCCATGGGCTCAGGGATACATGAAGACGTTGTCGTATACAATGATGAATAGAGATGAAAAGTTGTACGTACAAGTGAATGTCACGGATGGGGATACACGAGAGTTTAGCTCGAAGGAATTGACCGTTATGCTGCTAACGAAGCTGGAGGAGATGGCAGAGGCATTCTTGGGGAATAAAGTTAAGCGTGCAATTATCATGGTTCCAGGTAGCTAGCTACAGTTAACTCTATGTTCAGTTATACATTTCTACAAACACCTAGGTGCTAGCCTGTCTACAATTCTGTTCTGTTCTGGTGTGTAGAGACAGGTGGTCTGCAGAAAAATATCTAGTGATGATACATACTCACTAAATGTCATATTAATATATTCAGTTTCATTATCAAATTCCAAGAGTTTCACCACCACACCATAATGAGTCTGAACTCTCTTCTGAAAATCCTTAAACCAAACAAACACATCACTCTTAATCTTCAACAAAGAGAGTCAGGTAGTACAGTAGAAACAGTTAATGAATGACACAAAGTATCTTTAACCATCCATAGTAACAGCAGGGCAAGGTCCCCAAGCATCAGAATATACCATATCAAAAACATAAGAGCTCCTAAGCCCAACATTCGCATAAGAACTCCTCGTATATTTTCCCAACTCGCATGCATCACATACCAACTTTTACTTATTCTCCCGCTCAGACAAAGTTGGATATAAGTAACCCAGGACACCAAATGAAGGATGACCCAGGCATCTATGGTGAAGCATCAACAAGTTCTCCATTGATCGCCCCCATCAACAGAACTCTTCACTATAGATGAAAGAGCTGAGTCAAGTCATTCTCAATCTAGATACCACAAGCCTATATGAAAATTGAAAAGTGTCAGTCCCAAGTATCTTTCCTGTCCCCTTATCTTGAAATGTCATATTCAGAATATCAAAAGTGACAACGCACTTTAGTTGTTGGATAATGACACTAATAGCTAAGAGGTTCACCGGAAAAGATGAGGCATGCAAAATATTGGGCAAAATCAAGAAATCGGTACACCGCACAATACCCCTACCAAACACCGGTTGAGCCGTACTATCAGCAGTCTGAATATTCTCTGGTACTGGTAGATGGATATAAGATGAGAACTACCCAACAGAACCAGTGACATGACTAGGCCTGTTGGTCGGTGAGTTTTAGAACCGACCGACCAACTACCGCTACCGACCGCACACTGGTCGGTAGCGGATTTTCGATACAGCTACCGGTACCGGAAGTCGTCGGTTACCGCAACCGTGCGGTTGCCGTAATTGACCAGCAATTACTGCGGTACTACCGCCCGTGAGCTGCTTTGGGACAGGATTTAAAAGCAGCTACAGACAAGCCACCCTTCTTATAGGACCTTCCTCTACACCTTTGCCAATGCCTTGTGGGTAACATATATCCGTATCAGGCCCCACTTCGGCCATCTTGCTCACGATTCTAGACTAAGATAGATCTCCAAAAATGAGTTCACTAAGACAACCCTTAACTATTACAGACGGCCATGGCCAGATTACATCAAGTTGTAGCCAAAAAACCTCGGTGCAAATATCCCAAAAATCAGTACCAACATCAACCAGAAATACCAAGTCACAAAAACAACCAGAGCACCAAGACACAAAGGACTGTTGCTCTTGCATCTTGACTTATTCCTATTTCCTGCAACAGTTATATAAAAAATAGTAGGCCATACAAAAAACAATAAAGAAAGAATTCATAAAGGATACAAAAAACAATAAAGAAAGAATTCATAAAGGATACAAAAAACAGTAAAGAAAGGATTCATACAGACATGAGACATACAATTATACTCATCTAAAGTTGAACAGTAGGTCACATTATACAGTTATTAAAAGGATTCATAAAAAACAGTAGGTCATGTTGTTCATCCAGGATTCACAAAGAATGGCTTCTGAATCACCTTGTAACCTTCAAACTCCATCTGGAACTAGATTATGATATTCGTGGAACTTGGCACAACCTCTCAGGTGTGCAGCCATAGCTGTAATTCCGTTCAATCTCTTATCACATCCGAGATGAATGTGGCAATAATTGCAGGTAGCTACTTGCGGAATAGAATCTGGGACTTTGGTCATATGATCCCAAACCCATGAAACTCGCTCATCTTGCCTTCGCATCTGAGAAATCAATAAGGAAAAAGTACATGGTATCGATAATATAAGAAATAGATGAACAATACTTACAAAGATGAACATGAGATTCAACATTATGCAATGTAATAAAGATGACTGGTGCTAGGGCAACCATCTATCATAAACCAAACGATTCAACTGATAAATTAACCAAATGCAACTAATCCAGTAATGGCATATGATTAACCCTAAGCAAAAAATCCAGAACAAAATTGATACCCTAACCAGAGTCCAAACAAAGAGAACCAAGAAGGCAATCTATTCTCCAAAATGAAGCAGTTTACAGAGTTTATGAACAGAATTCACCGAAAATCCAAGACCCATTCCCCCAGGCCCCACATGTTCGTACTTAAACGATACTAAAGAAATTCATAGGTGCTGCAAATTCCCAAATCGATAAATATCACTCAGTACCAATCCAAATATCCTAACCATTACCACCAAGTCATCCACATGAACAGACATAGCTTAGAAACCAAGACAATCCCGCAAAATCGAGAGAAAGAGGATTGAAAAATGACAAACCGAGAGAGAAACCATCGAGGATTGAAAGATCCAAGGACGTCGGTCTCGTCGGGTGTCAGACAGAGGGAGGAACTGGAAGACGGCAGACGCCCAAGTTCAGTTAGTTTCGCGTATTCGACGCTCGGTGGAAAAAGAGAACCGGGAACCCAAAGACAAAGACTCGTAACTCGACGGCACAAGCCCTGAATACTTGATCTGTATAGTAATGTATGCACGATAGTGCTGCGGCATTAGGACGGCGCTACTGCGGAACTACCGATAATTACATCGGTACTAACTTTGTGTACAAATACCGCAACTGAATAGGGTGTCGGTTACCGCACATACAGTAACCGACTCATGCAGTTGTTGGTCAATAGCGATACTACCGCTACTAATAGACAGGCCTAGACATGACGGAAGCTCCTTATTCAACTATCCAATCATTGGAACGAGAAATAGAGGGGAAAACATGCACCTGCGCAATCACTCAACCGCCACAATCCACAAAACTAACTCTACAAATAACAAATCAACATCCACAATTTACCTTCACGTATTTTTCAATTCCTTCACAATGTTTTTTCGTCATGGTTTTTTTCTACCATTTTTGTTAATCAACAGTCATTCACAATAACCTTGAGCTCAATATAATAAATTGTAACAAACCATCCTATTTAAGTTGGTTCTTATTTACTTCTTTAATCTATGCGTGGACAATATTTGAACAATATCTTATAAAAACAATATATTATTAAAAATTTAAAATAGTGGGTAGATGGGCCTGGTCGGGTCGGGCCATATCATATACCCATCCTCAAGGGTGGACTTATTCATCGACGGTCCCAGGTTGTCGCCCGGGGCTGATTTTGGATCCACCCCAAGTATTTTTGGGGTTGGCCCAACCCACGACCATAAAAATCAAAAGGCACACGGCGGCACGATTCAATTTGCTGCTTGCACACGTAGGATTATATAGAGTTTGTTCTTTTTGTGAATTTCCCCGAAAAAACAGGGGAAGGGAAAAAATTGGGTTCATCGACATTATGATCGATTGCTCCCTTGCAAACGCACCTCTTCAGAAAGAACTGTCAGCAGATATTTTGAATCATCGGGTTATTGATTCTTCTGATGATGGTATTGATCAATCAAGATATTGCATATCATCTCTCTCTTGGACTAAGAACAATGGGTGGGGGAAGAACAAAATGGAAGAAGCTTTCAGGTTATAACCAAGATGACACAGGGAGCGGTGAGGAAGAGAAGATTCCCACATAGAAGAGAAGGGGAAGGCCACAGAAATCTCTGAAAGACGAGATGGATGAGGAGGAGGTTACAAAGATAGAAGATAAAGATGGTGAGGACACAACGGGCTTACCACCACAGAGGGATGCAAAGTTCAAAGCTGCAACACCCAATAGGAAAAAGCGAAGAAAGAATGCCCAAGTGGGAGAAGGAGAAAGCCGAGCTACCAAATGAGGAGAATGGAACCATGACTAAACCAAGCACTGAGGAGAGGAATAAGTCGAATGGTTTCCGTCAAACTAGCAGCAGGATAAAGAGCAAACCTCGTCATGCTACTGAGGCAGTGTGGAGTGTAACTGACTGAGAGAGAGTCTTTTGGGGGGTGCAAAAGAATTCGTCCATGTTTTCTTGTGTTCCGTCCTTGCTTATTGCTTTCTTCTTTTTATCAAGATTGCTACTGATATCTTTGTTTGGGACTCATTTCCAGTTATGGAATTTTTTTTGATCCACTATGTCTTTTTTTTTTAATCCAAGTATACGTACTCTACTCTGATTATAGATTTTGTGAAGGAGGGCCTCTTTGATGATGCGTTGTCTTTGCTTCAGAAGATAGAGCAGACCGAGTGAAGGGGAATTTTATTTTGTATAGTAATTTGATTGAGTTGTCCAGAAATGAGAACAAAATCTTATTTATGATTTTTAATATATTTTAATTAAAAAATATTAAAAAAATTGAACAGATCTTAGCCCCGAGGCTAGTGGTAGGCAAGTGGCCTTGGGATTGTCCCGAGGCCCGGAGCCCAAATCTCGAATCCCGAAAAAGGAGTTTGGAACGGGTTCAGACCATAAATACAGGTCCTGAACCTAGTTCGTGATGGAATCGGGTATGTCCCATTTTTAACGGGACATGCCCGAAATCCGAACTAAAAATAATAAAATATTAAAAAAACTTAAAAATATAAGGAAAATCTCTTTTTAACCTACATTTTCATCCGCTGTCAAAGAGGAAGGTAAGTAAGGATATTCAAGGGAGAAGAAGAGAAGACGAGGAAGCAAGAAGGAGATAGGGCAAAGATTTTTCTAGCAAAAGAAGGCTAGAAAAGAACGATCTATGGTGGACAAAGGAGTGCAGCTTAGTTGGTAAGACGCCTCACCTTTGATCAATTGGTCGAGGGTTCGAGTCATGAGGGGGTAAGTGGAGACCCACTATTGATCCTCTTTTGAAAAAAAGAAAAAAAGAAAGAAAGATCTATGGTAGGTGGTCTACTCCTTAGAGGTGAGATTTAGGGAGTTAGGTAGATGAGTTTGTTTGTTGAATTTTGCCTGTTACATGCAAAATTTTATTTGCTACACGCGTTGTATTGGTAGGAATTTATGGTTTACTCCTTAAATTGAATTTATTTGTTGAACTTTACCTACTACACGTGTTGCTACTGGTAGGAGTTAGGAGGGAATTTTGATAATCTTTTTTTGACAATTTAAAAATATTTTATTAATTTGTAAAATCGTTATTTACAATTTTTACAAAGATCCGCACAAATTGTGCCAATTCAATACCACTTCTTCCCCATTCATACTTGAGCCTTGAAACCCTCTGCCTGCATTTCTGCTGATTTTATAGATACATCATCATCGTCTTCAGCGAATTTTCCATGAGATGAAATTGATCACAAGGTTCCGGTCGTTGTCCTTTGCCTTAAACCAATTCCATGTTGTCTCTTAAATTTCGTGCATAATCCTTTGTATACATCCTTTATCTTTTCTCTGATCTCGTTCAAACATTTGCAGGTTCCTCGCCCTCCATATGGACCACACTGTCACTGACCAAAATGGTATCCACCCCTCCGTCGATGTCTTCACAGGTTTCATCTGTAGATGTTGTTCCATCGACGGGCAACAGTTTCCTCCCATATTCGGTTCTTGAGGTATCCCTAGCCAACTCCAAATCTCTTTCTAGATTTTCTGTGCATACATGCAGTTGTAGAATATATGCTTACTGTCATCTTCTTCCGTTGTACATAGTCCGCAATTTGTTTACTGTTCTTCGTGTAGAATTTTTCTGTGATTCAAATTGAAGCTGTTCGGCAACCTGTCTTGGATCAATCTCCATATGAAAATAGATACTTTTGTAGGGATTTTGATGATATTTTTTATTACTTATTTACTTCCTTAGAAAATCTTACACTGGTCATTTTAAATTTATTTGTTGAACAAAGTCATTTTGAATTTGTTTTATTACTTCCTGGTACCGAAATTATATTTTTGGTAAGAGTTGGAAAATTTTGGAATTTGATTATGTTATGTCTTATTTTATATGCAGTCTGAGTTGGAAAATGACTTTAAGAAATTTGAATCAAGACTTGGTTTGTTTTCAAGTTGTGTAGTAAAAAAAATAAACATTAATTTTTATTTAATTTGGGTCTCGGGCTGTCCCGATGACCATCCCGATGACTGAAGTCCCGAACATATTCGAAACTTCTGACTTCGAGACGGTATTGAGCCTAAAATTTTAGGTCCGAATTAAAACGGAATGAGATTGGAGTTCACCGAACTCCGATCCCGAATCCCGAATCCCGAATACCCACCCCTACCCGAGGCTAGTTCTGCCCTTACCTAACCTAATCCCATCCTCGTGGTCTTAGACGCCGAATTATGCCTTCCAAGTCGTCAAATGTTGGGTGGACAGTTTTGAAACGCATCGGCCAACAAGGAACACATGTTATCCCGTGATTGCCCTCCACCAACAATATTACACACAAGATATATCCCCACGGCCATATTATATACCGTATAAAAGAAAGAAAAAGGGTAAAAATGATCAACTTTGGCTCTATTTTTCCCTCCTCATGCAGTCTTCTTCCTCTCCTCCACCGCCACTAACTTCATACATCTTTTCACGATTTCGTACGGAAAACTCAAGTCGTGCTTCGACCACAAATAGATTTCTTTTGGCGCTTGTGCTGCTAGATCTGGAGGAGGAACCAATAAGAAGAATCAACAGATAGTTTCAAAGGTATAACGTCGGTACAGATATTTTGTTGTGCAAATAGGACCGATAGAGCCAAACTGCAGCTAATAATTTGTAGGAAATAATACTGAAAATAAATAGGACACACAGATTTACGTGGAAAACCCCTAAATAAATCAGGGGAAAAACCACGGGCAGGGATAGAAGAATTCCACTATGAAAGAATATAGGAGTTACAATCTCTTTATACCACTAGGAGATACCACATGTAATCTCTCTAGAGAATAAAGGATAAACACTCAAACTCTCTATTTTTCTCACTAGTATTTCAGACTCAGAGATTTCTCACACAACCAAACACTTGTTGTCTTCCTTCGTTGGTTGTATTGTATTGCTGAAGAAATGACTCTATTTATAGGCAAGTTTCTTCACTGTACATCATCATGCACAGCCTCAACATTTGAATTCTCTGCAGCCAAAGTTGAAATACTCTTTCACGCATGCAGCATACTTTGTTGAAAACCTTTTGTCAAATCCTTGCCAACATTTTCAAACTCTCCACATGTGGCAATAAATGTCTTTGAAAAAACCTTGCCGACATATTTAGGGAAACTTAAATCATAAAAATCTGTATCGTTACAAACAAGGTCATGAATATGTTGGAAAGGTGGGAGAATGGAACACTTTCTGTCGGAGGCAGAACTGTTCTCATTAACTCAGTTCTCTTTGCTCTTCCATGTTACTGTCTGTCGTACCTTTGGGCCCCTAGTATAATCTTAAACCTACTAGGACAAATTCTTAGGAATTCTTTTGGGGTGAACCAAAAGATGGCAGGCGTAGGGTTTTATGGCAAAAAATTTCAACTCCTAAGGAAGAAGGGGGGCTGAGTATCAAGGACTTAAATGCCTTTAATAAGGCTTTGTTAAGCAAATGAGGGGCACATATTCTAATGCAGGAAGAAGATCTTTGGATCACAATCCTCAGATACAAGTATGGTAGCAATGGAGTGTTACACATAGGAGGGCTAAAAGGACAAGAGCAGAAGCTGTAACACAAATCACTCAGAGAGGAAGATAGAGAGGAACATGATCTCAGTCCTTTTGCTGGAAGGATATGCAAGAAACACTCAAAGAACCATGGTTTCAATCACAATGGGAGCTTCGGGTAGGTAACGGACAACTAATCATGTTTTAACGAGACATATAGGTGGGAAATTAACATATATCAGACAAATTCCCCAGACTATTCTGAAATACAAGAACAAAGAATCACCTGATCGCTCAACATGATACATGGGAATGCAAAGTATGGAACTGCACATGGGACTGGAAAAGAGAACTTCACTCAATCGAGGCAGAAGAATTAAGTGATCTGATAACTCTTGATTCTAGCATATCATTACAGGAACATGCACAGAACAAGTGAATATGCAGTGGAGGAAATCAAACAAAATGCATGACAAAAGCAAGTTACAATACAATCATCAATTATCAAGCTATTGTCTATGATGAAGAACCACCACATCACTGAAGAAAGTCTGGAATAAATATTTACTGGTCAAGATTTCAATTCACATTTGGAGGATGAAATCAGATAGGTTGCCGACCAAACATAACCTTCAATGCCGGAACATCATCAACAACGAGCAGTCAATTTTATGCACCATGTGATTTCCATCCAGAAACAATTGATTATATTTTCTTCGAATGTCAGGAATCAAAAAATGTATGGAATCAAATCATGCAATGGCTAAAATTACCAAGATTATTGACAAGAAGCCTGCAAGAATCCAAATCCAGTAACCTCAAGCCTGTTGGAATCAAAGAAGGGACCTGGTCTGTTATCTGGTCAGCAATCTGGCAAATGTGGGGGGAAAAGAAAAATATAACATTTTGGTGGTGGAGAAACAAGAATTGAAGACACAATTAGAACACTCAAGTTCCAATTATGGTTCTTGTACAGCCTCAAGGTGAAGAAGAAGAACGCAATCTTTCATGCACCGGCCAAGGAAACACTTGCTCAATCATCATGGAATCAGCGTCCGGTAAATTCGACATGAAAGAAGAGGTCCTTCAACTAGATAATTTTGCTTCAAATTTTGTATGGTTCTTGATTTTGCTATTCATGTCCCATAGTTGAAGGCCTGATATCAACGCAAACGTGTACAAAATGGTCTAGAAGCTACCACATTGAGCTTGAATCTGAAATGATTGACCTCATTCCTTTCCTTATTTTTATTCTGTATTGTTGCTGCTGATTTTTATTCTGTTTTGTTGCTAGTGGTGGTGAGTATTTGTTCTGTTTTTGTAATGCTAATAGAGCTTTGTTTTGATGTTGGTTTTGAGTGCTGGTTGTCATGAGGATTTATTTGTTCTAGCACATCTTGTGGTATTCATAATATGAGCTTCAAACAAGATGTGTATAATATGAAGCTACACATCGAATTCTTAAAGTTTCTAGTGCATAATACGAGTTACAGAGCGAGAAGTTCATAATTTTGATGAAAAAAAATAACACGATTTTGTTCTAGATGTATAATAAACAACACAATAAAAATGGGGTCCACCCTGCGATAAAATGAATTTTTTATTTTAGCATCACGTGCCCCATTTTTCTTGTGGTTTCCTGCTCTGGTTTTTCCTGCGACATAGAAAAATTCAGTTGTTGTAAGGGTATTGTTTTGGGGAGTTTTTTTTCTCGTCCAGACTCTAAGCACCAGATTAAAAGTCCTTAGGGGTAGGACGACGATCCTGGGCATCGAATTGTTTCCGACATCCAGGATCAAATCTAACCACTAAGAGATATTTCGCGGGTCAGTTCTGTATTCTGGAGCGTAGGCCTGTCTAATCGGTATTCCGATATCGGTCCGGCACAGGACCGATACCGGCTGGTTCCCGGTACCAATTTTTGGTATCGGGACCGGACCAAAAAGTACCGATACCGGTTCTATTCGGTACCGGTCCGGTACCAGCCCGTTACCGATCCAGTACCGTTTTTAAATTTTTTAATAAATAAAAAATAAAAAAACTATTTTTTTAACTGAAAAAATGTACAGGGTATTATTTCGACGAATTGATACGATACAGGGTATTTTGAATTCTAGAGAGGGGGGTCGCCCCAGTCCGAAGGCAAGTGGGGTGATTGGACAAGATGGCATTGTGGCTGTGTGGGAAATTTTCAAGAATCGGAACTAGGGCTTTTGTCGTGATGAAGTTTCAGAATTAGAATTGGTTAACGGTTCAATCTCCTATTTTTTTTCCTGGGTTAAAGATATGTTTTTTGTTCGTGGATATGGACGTGGATTCACCTATGTATCCATACGCCCCGCTCCAGAATATCTCTTTGTGGTTAGATTTCATCCTGGCCGTCAGAAATAATCCGACGATCAGGATTGTCGTCCTGCTAAGAACTTTTAATCTGGTCCTTAGATCCTGCTTCAGAGAAAAAACTGTTGCTTTGGGTAGGATCGAACAAAAACGTGTATGTACATATATAAAATTTGAAATTATACATATATATTGAATTTTAAAAAAACATTTTTGATGTTTTAGAATAGATTGATGTTTTCTTCAAATTTTTAAAATATAATTATCTAAAATTTAATTTTAATTATAGATTACTAACTTAAAATAGATCTTCATTTAATTATTTAATGATGATAATATGGATAATTTTATCTTTTTTAATATTTATTAATTTAATTAAATACCAAAATATCATTCTATTTTTTAATAAGAAAAAAAAAGCATGTTAAGAAGGATTTTTAGTTTTTAGAATATCTTGATTTTAAAAATAACAAAATGTATTCGAATTTGAATTACCCAAAATGCTTATATTTTTTTAAAAAAGTTATTATAATTACAATTATAATTTTAAAAAGAATACGTAAAATATGTCTAAGTCCAAATCTTGGCCCTAGAAAGCCATCTTATACGTAGTGGTGAATAAGACTATGTTTGCAAAAAAATAGACTATGTTTGAAAATTCTAATAACTTTTCAATCTATTGACTTTTAATGGCGTTCACTAGTTTAAAATTATAAGGGCTAGTAGTGTTGTAATTCGGCGAAATAACTAATTATTATAATCAGAATTGCACACTTTTTTTGTGACTTAGGCAGCCAGTTAATGTCTAGCATAGCAGCCAAACACTTTTTTTGCAACACTGTGAGCAAAGGAGGGAGGATGGGAAAGGGTTGTACATGGGATGTTGAAATAGCCCAAGTAAATGAAGAAAGGCCCATATTAGGAAAATCAATTGTACGGTGATTTTACTTGTATTTACACTGGCCCATATTCATATATGTAATATAAATAGCACAAGTCACATCAAACTTATAGGAAATTTCCTCCACTTTCTTAGGCTATCCACAAACTTATAGGAAATTTCCTCCACTTTTTATCTATACCTATCACATCAAATCACTTTTATCTCACTACACCTAATTTTTCCTACACCCATATTTTCTATCTCTAATCTTTCCTCTATATTACACAACCATGAAAAAAAATTTCCTCCCCTTTTTTACATATTTACAATTTCATTATTATTGTTTTATAATTTATTTTAACATACTTTTTTGTTAAATAATAAATAAATGATAAAATAAAGAATACTTATTTTCTAAAATATTAATCCAGTATTTAAAATACTAGATTAATTCAATATTAATTAATCAAGTATTAGTCTATACATATCTATATTGTCTACTTTTTAAAAATATTAATCCAGTATTAATTAATTAATCTAATATTAATCTATAGTCTATATATATCTATATTATCCATATTTAAAATATTAATCTAATATTAATTAATTAATCAAGTATTAATCTATACAAATCTATATTATTATTTTTAAAATATTAATTAATATTTAAATTAAATATATTATTTGGGTGGTTTTTGGAACTTCCACCATGTTGTCCATGGAAAAGGTGAGATGGTGGGAACCGGTCCGGTTCTCACAAAAAAGGAAGAGAAATTTCCCTTCCCTTATGGTTAGTCTTAGAGAAACTTCAAATGAAGAACCTCTCAAGAGTTCCCTTGGTAAACCACTCTTCACTATCTTTACGTTGTCCCACTTCAAGCTTAACCGACTGCGAGGTGGAGGCAACATGTTCCTTGGCAACCTTTAAAAAATCAACAATTTCTACAACTCAGCATATAGTGTATTGCCTCAAACACCACCCCTGTAATTTAAAAGCATGACTAAATCACACCCAGGTAAAAATGCACACCCTCTTAAGAGTAGCAGGAAAAAACAGAGCATACAGATACAAATAAGAAATGTGAGTTTGATTGGTGTAAGACAGGCTTACGCTGAGCCAATGAGACTTCAACAACTGCACAATAATGATTTGTAAGTACAAACTTTGTGAGGAAGGCGACAACTGAGAGAATTCGTTTCTTCACATATTCGAGATAGTTCTTCCCTTACTATCCAATGTGTACAATTCTCTTCTATATACAGGTGTACTCGGCCCATTGGGCTTACATACAAAAAACGGATTAAATCTAAAAGAATAAAAAACGCAATGTAAAGAAAACACGATTTTAATTTCTCTGTCTCCTCTACTCCAAAACGTCCTGCTTCTTCATTGCTGCCTCAGTTCTTCACTCTTGTTGCTCACTTTTCTGTATCAGTTCTTCATTCTTGTTGCTCACTCTTCTGCATGTTCATGTATTTTATCGCCCCCTCGCAAGATGGAGGCTGGGGCGATAGACCAAGACCCATCTTGACCATTAGATTCTCGAACGCTGGTAAGGGCAATGACTTGGTGAATAAGTCTGCAAGTTGATATGTTTAAAGAACATACAACGGAAGAATGAATCCTAATTTGTATAGTTCCCGAATGTAATGACAATCGATCTCCACATGTTTGGTGTGCTCTTGAAATACAGGATTGGCCGTGAGATGAAGTGCGGCTTGATTATCACAATACAAATGGATAGGACGAGGGATAGAGACACGAAGATCCTGCAAAATATAAGAAATCCATTGAAGTTCACATGCCGTACGTGCTATGCTTCGATATTCTACTTCTACTGAGGATCGTGACACCACAGATTGTTTCTTGGTTTTTCAAGATATAGTAGCCTTCACAAGCTTGATGACATAACCGCTAAGAGAATGGCGTATATCCGGACAGGAAGCCCAATCGACGTCACATCACAATAACCTGTCAAGATCATGGAGTTATTTGTTGGGAAGAATAATCCAAGCTGAGAATAACCCTTGAGATAGCGAACAACATGTAACGTTGCATTATAATGTGTCATGTGAGGAGCCTTGATAAGCACCTAATTAGGGCTTATTTCATGTTACATTTTAGTCCATTTCATTCCCTAAACACCAAGATTTAAGCTCAAAACATG
>JAOYMZ010046016.1:0-14616 GCA_025802335.1 Pinguicula primuliflora | reverse complement strand
GTGCTCCACATCCCGAGAGTTGTTGACAAGAGATGCTTGTTCCGTGGTTGAGGATCAAGGGAAATATATTTATGGAAAATGCTATTTGTACACACTTTTTTGACACTATTGGTTGACATTGTGATGTGACAACAATCACAACCATTGCCACATCACAATGTCAATGAATAGTGTCAATGAAGTGTGTACAAGTAGCATTGCTCTATATATATTGCCTTCTGGTCTGGACAAAATAGGGCTCTTTCCTAACCTTCTTCTCATGGGGGTCTCGTTAGTCCAGTAACAATGGAATCAAATGCTTCTGTAATCAAGAAAAACATAAATTACTGTTAGTTACAAAATGCAGCATATCCACACTTTTCATCACAAAATAGTAGAAGGCCATATTGAGAAAGCATCAAGGCAGGATCTAGTATACAGAGAGTAGATTCTGTCAAACATGAGAAGTTAGCCATGGAAGAATCTATATCACGAACTTCGTGAATACCTATTAACTGCGTGAACCGATATAGGGCACTGCTTCTTGTGCGTGGACACACACACACGCCAACGCACAAGCGGTGCGATTGAGATGTGCTATAGCCGTGCGCATTAGCACCCCTCATTAACTGCACTTGCAAGAATCATTGCACTACCTACGTAGAACTGAGATGAGTCTAGCCAAAAGTACCCAATCAATGTATTGTGATAAACTATGTACCCCAATGATACCTTTCTGTATTATACTTCCACAGAAAGGAGTCACAAACTAACTAAAGTAAGAGATTTGGTATCTGTATGAGTGGTAAACCCCTCGAGTCAACACTCATTGTTGGAGAAAAACTCCGAAGAAACCTCTCCAGGGTAGATGCTCATCTCAATCCACTGCTAAAAGTGTCTTTTAAAAATTATGTAAAGGAGCCAAAATAGGTATATGAGTCATGAAACACTTGGAAAACAAGAAATAACAAAGTGCAAAAAAGTGAAGAAGGTAATCATGTTCTTGGAATTAAAGCTTAAAACTAACAAAAACGGAGTAGTATATGTTTTTCCCCCCAAACTATTTACCCAGAAGCGTTATAGTAAAAACAAGTTGCAATGGAATTGAACAGGAATGTGTGGAGGACATGGGATGAAAAAGCTGATCATCCTCATTCCATTTTTCTTGAAAGTAACCCAAAAAAAAAAAAAAAAAAACTTGATCAAAGTCAGGAGGGAAAGAAAGGGGTGTTCAAAAAGGGAAATCTTACACAGAGGAGGTATCAACAAAAACTTCATTGAGCACATCATCCTCACCATTTGCCATGGCGAAAATTTCAGTTTCCTTGTCTTCCTCACCAGGAACTTCCCGTTTTTCAATTTTTGAGTGAGCAGAAATGAATATCAATTTTTGAGCTCTCTCCATTCCCACTCTCGAATGTGAAAAACCACTAGCCCATCTAAGTAAAGACCAATTGCTTTTAAAGCTGCTTGATGTTGCATGCAGGAAAATGAGCCTAACAGCTACTTTTGCTAAGGATTTGAAATCCTTCAGAGTAGTTTCCCACACAAGTCTACTGCTTTGTGGATTGGCAATCTTCATTTTCCCAGTTGTCGGATCCCTTTGCTTTACTTGGACAGCTTGAGCATAAACTGGATCCAGTCCTTCGGTCCTCCACTTCATCAGCTCCATGAGAGCAATGTGAGCTTCATCTCTCGAAACCAGGCGTGTTATGAGTTTGTCCACATCCTTCTCTTGTTCAGGTGTCAGGTATTTGAAAGGGGGCAAATACTTCCCACTGGCATCCCGAATGAGATAAAGTGGATCAAGAATGAACGCAGCAGACCAAGCTGGATGATAATTTCTCTTGAACCTTTTGTCGAGCACCTTCTCTACAGGCCCTTCAACAATGTGAAACTTTGAACACCAATCTCTGACTTTCAGTCGAAGTTCCTCCCAGAGAGGCAGGCATTGCCCGACCCTGGGCTTTTCCATTTCAATCTCTTGAGCCATTGATTTCACTAATTTGACAAGAGAATGCACTGCTTCTAATTCATTCCAGAAATGAGGATTCCTCATCATTTCTTCAATCTCTCTTGCAGTCGCCTCCTCCTCCTCCGTTGATACGGTCTTGTAAGATTCATCCAACAGCAACAACTGCAGGGCACGGGCCGAGCCGAGTATGTCCTCGACCATTGTAAAATCTGAAGAATCTCGCAAGGGAACTCTCAACATCCCAGCAGCATGCCCGTATTCCTGCAGTTGGTATTTACAAAATGTGTGACGAATTTGAGACCTGCTGTTAACGAAACCTGCGAGCTTGAAGCAATTCGCAGTAACATTCTTGAATAAAGGAAGCTCCTTTCCAAAATCCTTGATCAAAGAGGTGAAACCTTGATACTGACAACAGAGATTAACCATCCAGTGATGTTGATTCTCCAAGTTCCTCAATGCCTTAGCCTTAAACTTATCCGAAACTATACCCACACACTGCTGCATGGAGGAGCTCCCACAAATGTCTGAAATGGTATCCCATAAAATCTCCTCAGCATATCTAGACGGGACGTAGCCACCCGTAAATACAACCCTTCTGAAAACGCTTGCTCCATTGGGAAGATTCAAAGCCAGATGCACGAGATTATGTTCTTCCTTTGATTTCCATCCATCGGATGCAATCTGAAAGAACATGGCATCGCGGATTTTCGCTTCACAATCAGCCTTGGCCTCCTCATATTTAGCATCTAATCTTGACCCAGCAAACTCTCGAATGGATATAGCCGGCAATCCGACTTGATTGAGGAAAGACTTGAACTTGGGATGTTCAAGGCTGGAAAATGCCACCGAACCACAACATTCGTAGACCCAATCGGATAGAAAATCAAGTGCAGTATCAACTTGGGCCTTGCTCAATGTCTGACCAGGCCATGTTTTTGGACTCTTAAGGCGTTTGACACTATCTTCGAGCTTGGCTAAAGCCCCCAAATCCTCTTTCCCGCCGGATAGTCGGTGATGGGAACCGTAATGACTCCCGCCTGGTGCGGTGCTCGAACTGGGAGAAGCAATGGCGACACTTGCCGGAGAAGTTGAAACAGCAGGAGGGTAGGGGACTAAATCCATCGTAAATCTGGAAGGGTCGACAATAGCCAACGGTGGAACCACGTGGTGAGCTGCAGAAAATGTGGACAGAATGCCTCCCGAATTCCCACCGCCAACAGTTTCTCCGCCGCGACTACCGCCGGATGTCGAGCCACGCTTCCGGTGGCCCGCTGTAGCGATGGAAACTGAAGAAGGAGAAGCCGGAACCGAAGTAATGGGTTTGGGCACAGAAGCGAAATTCGGGCAGGTCCCTCGCTTGAGATGCTCCGACGCGGTTCTCGACGGATTGGATGCCGAGAAAACGGCGTTGCACAGGGAGCACCGGAGCTTGACCGCCTTTGGCAAGCCCATGTCCGAATGATTCACCAGAATTGGCTCCAGGTGGGCCCAGTACCACGCTCCTTTCCCCTTTATCGCTTTCGTCCGTACGGTCATCAACCCCTCGTATCTCTTGTGCACCGCCTTCGCCGCCAGCTCGTCCGTCGAGACAGAGGTGGACTCCGCCGCCGTTAAGTTGGCATTTGGTGCTGCCATTGCTGTGAAGGGCGTCGAAGGAAGAAATGCTGTAACTTTACTCGTTTCTCTTGGTTTACTAAGATCCTCTGTGAAAACTGTACTGGGAATCTGGAGCCTTCTGGTGTTCAGTTTGTGGAGATCCAATGATCATCCCGGAGACCATGTAGGACACCGGCGCCGGATCCTCGATCGTTCGGCACCAACTGGGCGATTGGTGTTTCTGACCTCTTCAGTAAAGGTCTTAGCTTTCCCGGAAACGGCGTTTTGTTTGTGTGTGTTGTTGAATACAGAAGAGAAATGGAGAGAGGAGCAAGAAACACAACAATGGGGGGAGACTGGAGAGAGAAAGGGGGAGTGTTGCAAGAATTTTCCAGTCCAGAGTGGGCTTATGACCAGATTAGTAGCTTACATCCAGGATGGTCAATCCTGGCCGTCGGATTTAATCCGACGGCCAGGATTAAAAAAAATTCTAGCTCACCGACTGTAGCAGATCTGAAAGTGGCCCACACATCGGCGACGCCCTCGTTTCTGGTTATCACCGTTGTGTCCTTCCCATCTCCGATCAACACAATGTTGGTTTTCCAGCTCGGAATCTCCACGTCTTCTTTATAAATCCCTTCCCTTACATAGATAATCACTTTGTCCACGCTGAAATTTGAAGCAGAATTCACGGCATCCGAGACACTGCTGAAATTCCAACTCCCATCTGACGCCACAATCAGCATCTCACTCGGATCATATTTGTCGCCGGAAGAAGAAGTCTGTAAAATTTGTCGGGATCTTGCGGGCAGACAGTCGGGAAAACCCAGCAGCCTCCTCCGCCTGTTCGTACCGCCACCATTCCAGAAACTGGGACCGGACAGCACATACAACGAATTGCTGACTTGCATATAAGTGGTCGTTAATGAATTCAACACTTCTGATTTCACCGGACCACCTCTGATTTCATGACTTCTGTTCGTCAGAACAGGTTGCTCCTTGGAATACAGGTCCGTCGAAGGAGGATTTTTTCTTTTAATCTTGGCCGTCGGATTTAATCCGACGGCCAAGATTAGTTATTCTGGATGTAAGTCATTATTCTGATTTTAAGCAGTCTGGACTGGAAAATTCTTGGGAGTGTTGTACTATCTGCGTTGTGCTGGGCTGCTGCTTCTAAACTCCACGATGACTACAAAACACGCGCCTTCTACTGCCGTTGAATGGAAGGTTCGATGTTTGTAATTTTCAGACATCAATCAACCCTTCGTCGTTCATCATAATTTCTTTTCAACAAACGACAATTCTCACTAATCACTGAAGAAAATCAAAGGAAACATTATAAAACAAGAAATTGAAAGAGGAATTGCGTCATTGAATTGAACATTTGTACTGAATTGACTTCTTCATCTCATGAACGGAAAGGGACTGGGATGCTGTGCCCTCATGGTATTGCGGGATTGATCGATCAGCTTGAACATCGACTCACATATCATATCAATCTCACCGTATCACCCACCACTCACAGCCCAGATCCACTGTTTGCTATTGATTATTACCCTTTACACATGATAATGATCACCTCATCTCTACATTTCCATACTTTCGGGGAGGGGAAATTATGAGATTTCTGCTTCCTCATGGTCATAAGTCATGGTCATGATCATGTGTGTGGAATATAGAATGTTCTTTCATATGGGTTTGGGCAGAAAATTCATGTCATAGTCACGCAGGATATCAGACTCCTTTTTCATTTGAACAACACAGAGAGTAGAATGACAAAAGAACAAGTCTAAATTTTGATCCATGGCATCGGCGCTGATACATACTGGGAATAAGAGCAGCTTCTATCAATTATACTAAGAATCTCTCTTACTGTGAATAACCAGCACGACATACGTAACAGAGAACCTCTTAACAGAGCTAGTCGACTTTGCTGGTGTGCTTAAATAGCTCCTGAGAAACTTCACCCTCACCATGGCTGCTTACAGTTCCATCACGGAGCTGGAAACACAAACAAGGAGAAACGTGTTCTTTATGCTTATAAATTTTATAAAATGAGTGTAGTTGTTGATCCTGAAAATGGGTACATGTAAATGAGATCAAGAAATTTTGAGGATTACACTCATCTTGCATTTCACGTGAGCTGAAAATGGTGAAATGCTATTTGGCACCCAAAATACACCCACTATACATGCACACACACACTAATGTTGGTGTGAGTGTGCTCATAAGGCATGGGTGTATTTTGGGTGCTAAATGTGGGTGTCTTGTAGCATTCCTCCTGAAAATGTGTTTATAGATATATAACTTTGGATAAGAGAGAAAAAAAGGTGGACCAAATTGCCATTTGTCAGGCTCAGGTTGCGACCACAAATGGTATACAGGAAGAAAATTTTTACAAGGAAAGCTCAAGAACAAAAGGTGGCGGAAAGTGATTGGATGACACAAAAGTGTGGGGTCATCCATAGCCCAATCACATGCTGCCACATTATTTCTTGAGCTTTTACTGCCTATTTTTCTTCCGGCATATAACATTCACTCCCGTGTGACTTTTAGCAATATACATTGAATGAACTACCGTTAATGCAGCACAGGAACCAGAAATATAACTAAAACTCTCTTCTAATGTTGCATGACATATGGTTCAACACAATCGTGCAAGGTGAGATCAGACCCATAACTACAAAGAGCCGGAAGGCCGGTGAATAGGATGAACATCAGCGAAGTATGATTTTTGAAAAAAATATATATATTGAACTATTGAGCGCTGAAGATGATAAAGGATGCGAGAAAAAAAATACTTGGAGGGTAATGCGGAAACAGATTTTACCTGCTGCAGGACTTTCCTTCGATAACGATAGCCCTGTGACATGAGCCAAGCAAGAAACACGAGTCTTTAGAATTGTTTCTTCCATTGCTATATTGTTCTTCATTTCAAAAAATGTAAATTAATTTCTAAAATCTAGACATAGTAATCTATGTTCGTTATCACCTTGTCAGTACCATACAGGTAGTCGCAATAGGTGAACACAGAGGCAAAGTTACTCAGACTTTTTCCGCCAACATAATGATGGTAATCGTGGTAATCTGCCCCACCATAGAAAGGAATATACTTCGTCGGCGTCCAAGGGAAGTCATAACTGCATTCAGGATATTGAAAACATGGTTATTATAAACCAAACCAAACCAAACCCAGTAAATCCCGCCTTAGGCAGGGTCCTAAATGGGCGTATTATGACAGAGTCCTAAATGGGAATTCCGATCAAAGAAAATACTAACAAGTATGAAACTTTAGCGTCTTCACAAACAATGTCCGGACACTTGTAATCTATTTCCTAGTGTATAAAAAAAATGTCCGGACACTAGGAAAACTGAGAGTTGCTATAAAAGATTCCAGTAGTCCCGGAGATGGTGTTTTATAGGTTAATATAGACAAGCGTAGGAAGAGTATTTATCAGGACCTTGCACAAAGATAAAAAACTATCCTTGTATGCTGAATATTTGTCATAGAAGTCTCACGATAGGACGCAAAATGCACATTGTAATTATGGCAATCAGCGCTATGTAGATAAAAGAAATTGAGATGCATAGAAACCGAATCTGTATAAATCTCAGGACAAGATTAAGTGGTCAATTAGATAAAAAGGTAAAAGTGCTGATGCAAGTACGCCAGTTGTCAACTATACTCAGAAAAAATTAAAGAGAAATAAAATACAAAGGATAAGCAGAAAGTTAATAATAACATAAGAGACTCCAGATTTGCTAAAAAAAACATAAGAGACTCCATAATTCTCTCGATGCACAGTTAATCCCCGACTATTGAACTAGTACCAACCATCCTTTCACCATCCAGTGGATCGATAGAAATTGCAAAAGCAAACAGGAAATGTGAAGTTTGAAAGACACTAGTGTTAAGACATCATTGGGTCGACTAGCACAAGTAAAGCAGAAAACAAAATGTCATGAATGATAAACCAGTCAAAGCTGAAAACTTGTGACCAACTTCATCTTTATTAAGTATGAACAAGGAGCTTGCGAAGTGTATTACCCACTATGAGTCTCAATAGCTTCAACATGCCTCAATGCCATCCATAACCAGAAGGTAATGATATGCCCTGGGACCATTGCCGGCCCTAGAAAAGATGGGATGCCAAGTATCAAAATCTCTGCCCAGTGAGCATAGGGTGCCGCAAATCCAATTGGGGCAGAGTGCTCATGATGCACCTTGTGAATTTTCTCGTAGCCCCACTTGCAATGCAGAAACCTATGGATCCAATAGTTCGTATAGTCCTCCACAATGATATACACTCCGAGTTGCAACAAAATTTCCAACAATGAAGGCAATGGCAGGCTTGTTCTTATTCCTACCATCTTCACTCATTCAAAAGTAAAATACATAGCAGATCCAAGATCAGCCAACCGAACATAATTGTAAGAATAGAGTTGTAATTGTCAGGAAAGACATTAAACACGGAAGATAGACTCGCGTATCTACAAAAGATAAGAGGGATGAGCCTTTTATATATGTGAGTTTTCCTTGTAATGTAAAAACACACAATCAATAGAAACTTTTTCTTCCCCATACTATTTCTCAAGAAATCATGGTATAAGATGTTTTTCCGGCTTCATCATCGACCATTTATTAAGAAAAAACTATTTTTTCCTTCATTCCTAGCCATATATCATAGTTCAGCAATGGGAAACGAGTTAACATCACCATTAGCATTGACGGATGTAGCAACGGTATTACCACAACAGCTACCTTACTTCCAACACAAAGTCAAAATCTACCACAGCCTGACATGAGGATCACCCGATCTCAATGGAGATCAAGTTAAATCAACCATAGCTATTTGTTATGGGCCACAATTATGAAAATTATTATATGAGGAAGAGGCGGCCTCAGTCAATTAACCGGAAACCGAAGCTGCCATAGGGCAATGAGGAAGGATATCATATATGAAAGAAGTGTTTTCTTGGATCATGAAGGCAATAAAGTCATCATTGGTGACACAATTCATACATTACCCGAGTAAAAAGGAGCTTTGAGATGGGTTATCAATCACTTATCAGTCTAGAGAAGACAGTTCAGATTTTTGAATTGGTGACTCGGGCAGACAGGTTAAATCAAGGGAACAATACAATCGAAGAATATCACAGTATGAGCAAGAGCTGTGAAGCACGGATACGCTGGATGGGCTGCCGTACCCGTATCCGGTGCGTATCGGATACGGATACGCACTGGATACGCCCGATACGTATGAAAATACGTATCGGGCCGTATCTGCAATTTCTAAAATGGTAAATACGGATACGGGCGAATCGCAGATCTTGTCTTCGGATTCGTCGCCCATGACGAGGAAGAAGTCGACGTCGTTGCAGCTCCGGCTCAGATCCGCCATAAAAGGGTAGATCTTGCTGCTGCTCGCGCTGTGGAGGGCGGCGTACTCCACCACGACGAGGCAGTTCTTGGAGGCGCGGAGGGCGGCGTCGAAGTCGTCGATGCTGTGGACTTGCTGGACCCTCTCATCTAGGCTCGCATTCTCGACACCGGCGACGCCCGCCTTGGCGGAAACTAGGAGGATTGTTTTCAATTTAGGGAAAACTTCTTCTCAGATTGCAAGGAATGAGAAAATGAGTTGGGTGAGGAAAGAATCCATTCAACACGATTTTTGGGAAGGAGACCAAGGAGAGAGAAGGGTCCCTACTAAATTAATATCCTTACGTAAATTTTTTTATATTTATAATTTAGTCCTTATATTTTTAATATTTACATATATGGCCCCGTACCCGTATCCTATATTTTTCATAAAATCTCGCACCCGTATCAGATACGTATCGTATCCGCACCCGCACCCGCACCCGCACCCCGCACCTGTGCTACCTAGAGCAAGAGTATAAGGATGGAGATAGATTGGAGGAGCTCGAATCCCATAGAGTGTTCAATGGATATCCAGGAATTCAACAAAATTGAAGCCGATCATAGATTGTTCAAGTTTTTATCCCGCCAAAATCAGTACAATTATCAGGAAATTCCCTTACCCTTAGTCGATAGAGGGTATGCTACCATCCGTTGGGAAGCCGCCCGGAGAAGTATCCTTGTCTTGGCAGCTTCATTTCGGACGAGCTCCTCATTGGGAATCGAGACTGTCAACTCGGGCCACGAAGCAGGTCAATTCGGGTCAAAATACAGTGGTCACTGGGTCAACTCGAATGGAACCCTGCGACGTCGAACGGGACCACCGACGTACCGCCGGTCAGATCTCGCTGAAAATCCGGTAGCTTTACATCCCAGTGACCAGTCAAGACATGCGACCACTGCAAGTACAAGGGACATTTAAAAGTTAAAACACGAGTATTTCCGCCCCATCGGTTCCCGAGGGGCTGGGGAGATCGAGACCAGAGGAACCGACCAGAAAGGATGAACATTCACGGCATTCGACCATTGGAGAAGCAATTCGAGATGAAGCTGAGGCAACAGATCGTGGAATCGCTGAAATCAGCGTCGGACAGCCGAGAGACAAGGGAGGCAATAACCCGACTCCCGGCCCAGCAGAGACCTGATATAAGGCCCAGCAGCAGGAAACAAGAAATAACCGAAAGACAAGTAGGAAACAAGAAATAGCCGAAAGACAAGTAGGAAACAAGAGTCCGAAAGTCCAATACCTGACAATTTAATCGTGAGAGGGATCAATGTGGGGAATGATTTGAACTGTAAAAGATGCTCAACGGCAATTAAGATTGTCGGTCACCTCTTCTTGGAATGTGAATTTGCAACAGAAATTTGGAAATTGACTTACCTATGGCTAGA
Organism: Pinguicula primuliflora; assembly: GCA_025802335.1. NCBI lineage: Eukaryota > Viridiplantae > Streptophyta > Magnoliopsida > Lamiales > Lentibulariaceae > Pinguicula > Pinguicula primuliflora. Next base: position 4,255 of record JAOYMZ010046016.1, on the reverse strand, counting down.
TGGAGGAGTTGTGACCTTCACCTCATATCCGTGGCAGTACTTTGAAATAGATATGCAGAGGATCAAGCGAAGGGGTGATGAAGCATTCTGGAAACTGGTGTGGTCATCGGTGATCTGGGAAATCTGGATTTGCCGGAACAAGCTCACCTTCCAACAGATTTCGGCCACGATATATGAGGCCACCATTCGGATTAAACACAGAATGTGGGAAATTGGAAGATCCAAAGGGCTATTCCAAGGTTACACCTTCCCAGACTGGGAGCGAGAGGCTATGGAGATTCATAGCATATCCTTCGCAGCATGAGCAAGAACCCTCTGTTTCTCTCAACCGTTTCCTTCATTGTATTTCATTTGTTTTCTATTTAGCCTGTAAATATTTCGGTATGAGTATTAATGAAAATTAAAGTTGACTTGCTAAAAAAAGTCCACTCTATTTCATGTAAAAACTAAGTAATCCACTCAAGACCGTCAGATCAATAAATGACGTCCAGAATTAGAATTCAAGACATAAGGGTACTTGTCCGAGATTAAAAAAAATTTGTTTCAGGTAAAAGGCTAAAGGGGGCGAAATTATCCCATTGGCCTTTTTGAAAAGTTAACACACTTTTACAACCTCATTGTAGAGTTTTTTTCCCAAACGCTCCCTCCAGAATGAAATGATTTAGAACCCAAAAAACTATTTGTGGATGTCGGATCGAAATCTGACGGTCACCATCAGTTCACTTAAGTGAACTGAAATTCGTGGGTCTAATTGGATGGATCTGCTTATAATCCGCTGCCTGAAATTCATGACTTCGGGTTATAACTCGCTTTTCTGCAGAGAACTTCCAGAATTTTGCATCAATTCTTCACTGTCGAATTTTGCAGCAATACTATTGTACCCATTTACAGTTTGATTTTACTTATTCATCAGTGAATAATCCAGATGGTTTTGTAACCAGCCTCTGCAAAAAAGACGTGGTGTTGCTACTTCATCAACCCTAAATGAGGCTGGTCACAAAACCATTTGGATTATTCATTGATGAATAAGCAAAATCAAACTGCAAATGGGTACAATAGTATTGCTGCAAAATTCGACAGCCAAGATTTGCATTCGAAAGTGAAGAATTGCAGCAAAATTCTGGAAGTTCTCTGTAGAAAAGCGAGTTATAATCTGAGGGCATGAATTTCAGGCAACAGGTTATAACCCTAACCAGTCAATTTGACCCGCGAATTTAGTTCACTTAAATGAACTGATCATGGCTGCCGGATTTTGATCCGACGGCCACAAACAGTTTTTGGGTTCTAAGCCATTTCATTCTAGAGGGAGAATTCAGACCTGAAAAAAATTACCTCATTGTAACCTAATTCGGCACTAGAAATCTGAATTATTCGGCCGGGCAATAATGAAGAATTTCAGAAATGGCCTAATTTTGTAGTGAAAATGATTTTGTTCATCAAGCAACATGCTCATACACCCCTTCCCCCTTCACCTAATTATGATAGGGCAAATTATGCTGAGTGGAAGATTCATCGAGACCAGAAGATATGTTCTTCCACCTCAAATGACTAGAGGAGGTATCCAGTGGCTGATATGGTGTCGGGGGCTATTAGATTCAACTAATGCTTTCTCAGCAACACAATACATGGGTGGTACACCTCACAAGTCACAATAAAGTAGAAGCGTCAGAGGTTTCTGAGTGGCGTGGATGGATGGAGATCAAAATGAATTTACCGAAGAATAATGCGACATGTGAGAAGTGTGAATTGCCATTCAAAAAGTGATCGGTCGATGATGTTGGGTGTATACAACCGAAGAAGAATAAATGAATGTGTGAAGCAATATAAAGAATGACTAGTGGTGAAATGATGCCCCCAGATCTATGAAGTGGATTATGCAAAGACTTTCTCATTGATCTGGATCCTCTTTTCAGTTGCAGCAAATCTGCAGTGGCCATTACATCAATTTGATGTTAAAATTGCTTGGTCGCATGGTGAGTTGGTTTTTTTTGATAGATAAAGTATCGAACCCTGTACCTACACATTTGAAGCTACCCAACTCACCAGTTGAGCTACTTGGATTTGATTCGCATGGCGAGTTGGTTGAGGAGGTATGCATGGTATGTCCACTTGATTTTTTGATGTGTTTGGAGCTACAGAAGTGTTCATGTAGAAGAAAGTATTATATTGCTTGAGACAATCTCCTAGAATGTGGTTTGGGCAGTTCACTGCATGGCAAGCGGTAGAGTGGTTTGAGCAAGAGTATTAGGATTGAGATAGATTGGCCGAGCTCGAATCCAACAGAGCATTCAATGGATATCTAGGAATTCAACAAAATTGATGCCGAGCATAGATTGTTCAAGTTTTTATCCCGCCAAAATCATGAACACAACACAATTATCAGGAAATTCCCCTACCCTTAGTCGATGGAGGGTATGCTACCATCCGTTGGGAAGCCGCCTGAAGAAGTATCCTTATCTCGGTAGCTTCAGTTCGGACGAACTCCTCATTGGGAATCGAGACTGACAACTCGGGCCACGAAGCAGGTCAATTCGGGTCAAAATACAATGGTCACTGGGTCAACTCGAATGGAACCGTGCGATGTCAAACAAGACCACCGACATACCGATGGTCAGATCTCGCTGAAAATCCGATAGCGTTAAATCCCAGTGACCAGTCAAGATATGTGACCACTGCAAGTACAAGGGACACTTGAAAGTTAAAACACGAGTATTTCGGCCCCATCGGTTCCCGAAGGGCTGGGGAGATCGAGACCAGAGGAATCGACCAGAGAGACTAAACATTCACGGCATTCGACCATTGGAGAAGCAATTCGAGATGAAGCTGAGGCAACAGATCGTGGAATCACTGAAATCAGCGTCGGGAAGCCAAGAGAGACAAGGGAGGCAATAACCCAACTCTCGGCCCAGCAGAGGCCCGATATAAGGCCCAACAGCAGGAAACAAGTAAGTCCGAAAGTCCACTCTATTTCAGGTAAAGGGCTAAAGCCGAAGGGGACGAAAAATTGTTGAATTGAGATTAATCTAAGATAATTTAAGCTAAGTTAAGATTAATTTAGAATGCTATTATTATATGATTTAGGATAATTTGTACTCCTATAGGGATCATGAGATATGAGAATCATATACAATATAAGGATCTTGCCGTACATGTAGGGATCAAATATATGAGCCTTTTATAAGAGTTTTCTTATAATGTAATAACCAAATGAAACTTTTTCTCCCCAATCCCTATACTATTTCCCCTTCAAAAGAAAGTTGCTTACCTTCATGGACGGGTAAGAAACTAGCTGTAGAGGTCCCACAACGAGGGCGAAACTTCGCATCACTGACTTGTAGCATCGCATGTTGTCGTAGAACGAAAGCTTCACATTTTTTTGTATCTTGTAAGCCCCAACAGATTTCTCGAAGAAGTACTCTAGAAGGAGGTAGTAGAATGGTGCGGTCGAGTAAACTAAGAAGAGGAAGATGATGTTATGGCCATACAGCAAGAAATCCGACTTATTTGCCGAGTAGTTGTACCATACCGCCTCCGCCGGCGAGAGCGGTCTCCCTAGCGCGGCCTCCGCAGCTCCGACGGTGGTGTATGGCAACATTGGAATTTTGGTTGTTGAATGCAAGTTTGTCTCACACTTATCGTTTTGGTTATCCCATGACTTGTGTGTGTGCAAAAGTAGCCACATGTGACCGACAAAGACAGTGGTCCGTACTGAAGTGATGACACAGAGAGTGGTCCGGCTATCCCGCGGGATTATATCCTTTGGCTTAGCTCAAATCATCCGGATAAAGAGAGGAAATTTTTCTTCACGTGTCAAAATTGTATTATAACCGCAAAACAACAAAAATAACAGTGCTGCTAGGTGTACCGAGCCTTTTTATTTCGGATCCAGTACAACTAATAAAATTGTGACACGGGCAGATAGAAATAAATTATGAATTTCGGAGCATGCTGTAGACTCGAACTCGAGTCCCCTTCCTGGCCCACTTTCCTATCCGCGAGAGCCCATCTACCACCACTAGCATGTGTTTTGTTAATATCTGATCAAATATTTATTATATACTCTAAATCCCATAAAAATATAGAAAATATAAAATAAATTACCGTGACGTAAAATCTAAAATTCTATATTATAAACCCTAAGAACTAGATGTTATTAATGTTAAATCATATAAACCGTAAAATCTATAAAGTCTTATTATTTTTATTAATATTATGGCAGCTTCGTCGCAATAAATCCTACAAACCCAAAGCCTAT
>JAOYMZ010046005.1:0-14616 GCA_025802335.1 Pinguicula primuliflora | reverse complement strand
TAGCAATGGAAAATATTTAAGTAGAAATACTTTAAATATATCATTAGTTTATAATTAACATAAATTCATCAAATTTTAGTTTGTTTTAATATAGATATATATAAATTATTTATAGTATGACCATATAATACGAAAAACAAAATGAATGAAAACAAAGAAATGATAAACAATTAAACATACACAATATATATAATATAAATAAAAATATTATTAAAGTTCCCCTCAAGTTGTATTAAAAAATAAAATAAATGATGGTCCCACAAATTACACACAAATCAATAAAAGTCTTTCAATTCCTCTTTCTTACTGAAGGTCGTCTTTCCATTTTTGTCCTCTTATCTCTGCGTAAATCTTCATCTTCATCTGCAAAATTTTGATTTTTTTTGGTTTTTCAGGGGGGGCACGTGCCCCCCTCAAGGGCTACATGGCCTCGCCTCTGCCCCTTATATCAAAAAAATTGTTTTTTTAAAATAATTTTTTTTAAGATTTATTAATTAAATTCATAGGTACACTTAAATTATAATAGTAGTAAAATTGATTGAAGTTTGAGAATTAACCCTTACAAATAATAGTAAAAAAATCAAAAAAATTAATATATTATAGGTAAATGACCGGATCCGGGACGGGTTCGGGATGCCAGATTTGGACCCACCCTGATGACGAGATGGGTCTGCCCCGTCCCATGATGGGGCGGGTCCAGAACGGGTCGCAATTGCCAACCCTACATTCAGGCTATAACAAAGATACACCCTTGGGTACAAATATTCTCGGTGGGAACAGGTACGAAAATGCTATATATATAGAATTTTTTTTAATATAGAATTTTGTATACATAATTTTATCATTTTCGGTTGTTGAAAAAATAAGATTAGTCCGAAATTCCCGCAATAAGACGAATTCAAAACCATACGCAGTTTTTGATTTCTGAAAGTGAATGCAAGATTTTAGGAGTTTATAGGGTTAAAATTGGAGTTGTTATATAGAGCACCGCTATGGATCACCCCTTTCGCACCGCTTGACCGTGGAAGCACGCACACACCAACATGCGGTGCTCGAAAAGTGGTGCCGCACAATATTTTCCTTAAAATCGTTGTGCTTTAAAAGGTATATGTACATGTAGCACGTTGCGAAGCCAACGCGTAATTGCCCATGCCGAATGACGTGTGCTCTAAGCATATCAAGATATTTGAATCCTTTATGACTACAAATTTAGTCACTGATATGAGACAGTAGGGTTACATGTAGGTTTGTTTTGGACATGTCTTTGTCCTTGTGCATTCATTTCTTGATAACCAATAGTCCAATTTTCAGTGGCAAACTATATTTCTTCATAGTTCCATTCTGCAAATTAAATTATTAGTGTGGATCATTAAAATTTTCACCTTAGGCTCACTGTAGGACATTAGTACAGTACAAATTTGGTTGATATTATGCGCTAGAATTGGGGAGGCAAACAGTGGAACTCATAAACACTATCGTGTCCATGTCACACCATATAGAAATATAAATCTAACAACTAATGCAGCTGGATGTGTACTACATAAAAAGAAAAGGTACCATGAGTTACAAAAGTAGGAAGGGGAGCATTATTCAAAAATACATTAATTAATTCGAGAGCTTTTTACATTGAAAACTTTTTTGGATTAGGCTTGATCAAATGTGCTGGCCGGAGATTGAATCCATGACCTATTATTTACTGCGCTTGCTTTTTCATTACGAGGATCCACACTCACCCCAAATACTCATTTGAATTAAGTTTGACTGAGCCGCTGACATATGAGTCAAGGACTAAATTTCTTTACCACGGGAACTACGTTCAACCAAAATGCTCGTGTTAATTTGAGTTAGATAAGTGCATATCATTTTGATCATTCATCTCAACTAAATCTGGACAAATGTATTGGATGTGGCTTGAACTATGTAACAACATACTATAATTAAATTTTGATCAGCTCCCGAATTATATGTTCCCGAATAATGTAGAATTCTAATTTGTACCGTTGAATTTAAATCTGATGGCTAAGATAAAAAAATATTTTAAGTGGATTTTAGATGACGAGTCATTTGATCTGAGACAATAGATCAAAATTTAATAGTTCATATTAAAATTTTGTATCATTCAGAAGCATGACATTTTGGATCATAATATAACTCTACTATCCTTAACCTAACCTTTTTGACATAATATCAATTATCAAGTTTTAAAAGCATCGTAATTGTGTGTAGATAAACACAATCTTTGCTTGAAATGAATGAAACAAACCAATGATATATGAGGGCAAATTTTTTCTTCTACCACAAGGTCAAGTAGATTTTTTGAATTTGACACCGCCCGTTCTTCCGAAAAACGAGAATGACGCCCGGTCTTTCCAAAACCGAGATTCGTAAATCCCGGACTTCCGAAACTCAAGAATCATTAAAATCATTAATGATTGTAATTAACACATCCCGCTCTTGGGAAGATCGGGACTGGGCGCACAAGAAGAACGGCAAAAAAACTGCAATCTGCGTCAAAAATCCATGAAAGGCACAAACTGAAGTTAGAATCAAGGCATCGTTCAACAATCATCTTCTTCAGTTTCGACCAGTTTCTGTATTTGAAAACATAATCTAACCGAAAACCAGAATAAGCCTAGCAGAAACGATATCACTCCAACTAAAGACGAAATCATGGTTCGAAATTGTAAATCCAGTTTCAAGCAATTCCACCTTAGTTTGACAGACCGGTCTCACGTAGGAACAATGAACATAAATCCAGATTCAACTCTTAAAACACGTTAGAAGACTTCACGTATGAACAAAACCATGAATCCAGTTTCAAATCAGTTTTGACAGAACCAGTTTCCACATCTAAGCATAATCGCAAATCCGGTTCAACTCATTTTGAAGGAATGCTTATGCAGCTATCAAACAAGGAATGACACAGATTAAATCGTCTCCCCACCTTCTACTTCTCCAACCTCCAAAACGCATAAATGAATTCCTTTCGATTCTCCCTCTGTCTCTTCAGCCCCTGGACGGCGCACAATTAGGTTTAGAGTTCAAATAGGCAATAAGTGTATGATTGTTCGAATCTGTCTAATCCTCAAGAATTGGCGTTCGGGATGTCTTCTTGCTATTGTTTTTGTTTGCTTCTTGTCACAGTGTTGTTCTTCTTTTCACATTGCAACTCTTCCTTGTCACAGTTTTTTTTGCTGTTCTTTTCACATTGCCCAGTCCCGCTCTTCACAAGAGCGGGATGTGTTAATTACAGTCATTAATGATTTTAATGATTCTCGAGTTTCGGAAGTCCGCGACATAATTCTCATTTTCGTAAGAACGAGCGGTGGTAAATTCAAAAAAACTACTCGATATATGAGTGCTCTTTTTTTTCTGGAGAAGGAAGAAAAATAAAAAGGTTTTCGATGGACAGTACACATCACTGACAGTCTTATGATTTGAAGTTCTCCGACTTGATATTTGACTTGTCTTTTCAAACATCACTTCATTCATCCAAAACCACTCGACCCCCCACTTCTTGCTTGTCTTTTTGTTATGAATTTTCTTTCTTTCTTTTACCCATATTTTCCGACAACTCAGAGAGGATCAGATTTCAATTTCAACTGCCACTGTGACAGACAGGTTCATGCGTGGCCCTGAAATTCCCAGCACATCTATCGCTTCAACATGTCGACGTTATTTCAATCCGACAATAATGGCACGAGCACCACATACACACCAATACACCAATACCAATATGTATGTATGCTCACATCAAGAAGATGATATGGGGAGTGAAAATTTAGACAGCAAAAATACAGGAACACACTTGGCAGCATATCATAGGTTATGGAGTGACTCCACAATTAATGGTCATCCAATCATGTGTTGTTACGTGCTTTTCTTGTTGTTTTCTTTCCAATTTTTTCCTTCCCCTTATCATTTTCTCTCACACCATAATGTGAGTGGGGTGTGCTAGAGGTGCCCTGGGGTGGTGCTCTATAGCACTTCTCATCTTCATAACTGCACATTGGAAAGGGAAGGGGTGTTGGTAAACGAATCAAATTTTGGATTGGTTCAATACGAATCAAAGTCGGGTTCAATTAGATTCCGTTGGTAAAATTCGTGAATTGGGTTGCTCGTGACTAAACGAGTTTTCCGTTCAAATTTACACGTACAAAATCTGTTATTGCGAGCAGGGAGTTTAATTTCATAAAATCAAAATGAAAGGTGATAGTTGATTGATTGTGTTTGATACGGATTGCGTTTTACCAGTTCGGTAATATTGATAAAGTTGGATAGAGATACTTGTTGATTTGTAATATATCGTTTGTTTTGAATAATATTTCGTTTGATAATATGTTATTAAACAGTTAAATAAATGCGAAATAAACAATTTACCATTACATTAAATAACCTAAAATCACGAGCGTTCAGCATACTTTTTTTGGGGTAAGTGAGGATTTTATTACTATAACTGTACAGTTTTACAGGTATACACATGATAGTATCTCTACACCATTCACCCAATCCTATACACATTTCAATATTTTTGTGACTTCTTAGTTGCAGCCAAATTTTTAATTGAATCTGTTGCTGATCCACATAATACAGCGTCTGGGTTTGCTGGAATATCAGGCTATTCCGCTTATTCCAAATCCTCCAAGCTATTGTTTGCCACAACAAGTTACAGAGACCTCTCGTCCATGATTTTTGAGGTAGCGCTTGAGGGTGAATTGGGAGTTGAGTAGTCGTTGAAGGCATTGTAAAGGTAATCCCAAGCCAATAGAAGCAGATCCTCCAGAGTTGCTGCATTTCTGGGCACTGGATAAATAGATGTTCACATGACTCAGGTACATTCTGGCAAAATGGGCCCATCAGATTAGTGATTTGTACTCTTCTCAATAGATTATCTCTTGTGGGCAGCCTATTTTGTATGAGTTTCTAGCAAAAGGAAAAAAAATTTGCCGGGGTTTCCTTTTGCCAGACCGATGCAACAGTAACATTAGGTTGTGCGAATTGCCATTCGTTAACCAAGGGTCCGTGATAAATTTTTGAAGTTTTGTTCTGTCAATCGTTACTTGATTGCCATTCCCACGTATCTATCCCATTCTCAGGTGGAGGCACCAAGTCCAGCAGCATAACTAATTCGGAGAGCTGCTGGGATTTGTTTGGATCAAGATGGTGAGCCCATTGCCATGACCAACTCCAGGTAGCATCAAAACGTCCTTTCTCGTTCACTTTAGCATATTTGTCAGCTGCATTCAAATATAAGTCAGGGAATTTTGTAGCAAAACACTGTGAACCCATCCAAATGTCAAGCCAGAATCTCATCTGCGCTCCATTTCCCATCCTCCTTCGTAGTCTAGATATAAACCACTCACTATTCAGGACAACTTGCTTCAGGTCCTTCCACCAAATCGACTCTTTCTATCCATTATGTAGAGTATTGCCAGTGGAGTTGTTGCCAGGATCGTAGTGGCCATATTTAGTTAGCAACACTTTGTTCCATTGCTGTTTGTCATTCATTAGGAATCGGAATCCCCATTTGCCAAGTAAGGCCTCATTGAATTGCTTCAGAGATTTAACATCTAGACCTTTATCCTTTATCCTGCAACAAACTTTACTCCATTTCACCCAAGAAATCTTTCTCGGGCCAGCACATTCCTCACCCCACAAAAACTTCCTCATAATTCTCACTATTCAACTTAGAACATTCATAGGGGGCTTGTAGATTGAAAGGTAGTACAAGGGTATGGATGTTAATACAGCTTTGATGAGGGTGATTCTCCCTCCAAGTGAGAGATATTTCTTTTCCCATCCAACAAGTCTTTTTTCCAAAGCTTGTATAACTGGTTGGCATGTTCTTTCAAGCCGATGATTCACCTATATTTGCACCCCCAGATAAGTGAATGGGGTTACATCAAATTTACAGTTGAGTATGGCTGCTTGAGTGGCACCTAAAATGGCTTCTGTACCCACTGTAAACAACTTGCTTTTCATGTAGTTAATCTCGAGACCAGAGATCATTTCAAAGGTTCATAGTAGCCATTTGATCATCAGAATATCGTCCACCGAGCCATTTGTGAAGAGGATTGTGCCATCCGTGAATTGTTGGTGGGTTAGGGATAGATCCCCGCCAATCTTGTATCCTTGCAGTTGGTTCTGCTCCTTGGCCTTGACTAGAAGTTCATGTAAATGGTAAACCTATGGCAGCTATTGCAAATAGCAAGGGCGATAAAGCATCACCTTGACGTAATCCCCTGCCATTTGTATTCACCACAAGAACTGTCGTTTACTGTTAAGGACATATACGCAGTCTCTATGTACTCCTTCATCCAATCATTCCATTTTCACAAAATCCTAAAGCTTGCATTAGCTCCCAGAGGTGTGACCAGGAGACACTATCAAACACATTATTGAAATCAAGCTTGATTAATGAGCATTGCTTTTTGTGTGCCTTAGCATCCTGCAATATTTCACTAGTTAGCAGAACATTTTCTAGAATATGTCGTTTAGGAATAAAACCTGTTTGAGTCTGAGGGATGACTCTGATTAAAATCTTTCTAAATCTGCCAGCCAACAATTTACTCAAGATCTTATAAACAGCCCCTACCATTGATATGGGGCGAAAATCATTCATTCCCTGAGGAGAGGACTTCTTAGGCGCCAAGGCCACTAGTGTAGAATTCAGTCCCTTGACAAGCCTTGCTGAAACCCAAAATTTGTTCAGAAAGTCCAGAAAATCAGTTTTCAAAATGCTCCAAAAGTGTTTTATAAACTTGAAGTTGAAACCATCAGCCCCTGGGCTTTTTTACTTCCACAAGATTGAACTGCTGCTGTGACTTCTGCTTCAGTGAACGATATACTATCACGAACAAATCACCCATGAAGGATCCACAGACAACTCCAACAGTCAAGGGATCACACAGAAAATTATAATCCAACAACAGCATTGGGTTTTTTGGTAAGAAAAAGGAAGGATGACCGACAACGACATTGGTGGATTGGCAACTTCTTTTCTGATTCTTTGAAGCATTCCTTGAACGGATCTAATCTTATCTGCTTGCACCTGTCACTTACACAAGAGGAATGCTACGTTTACTCAAAATACTTGTACTCAATTGAGTACAGGTATCAAAACTACGTCGTTTTGCATTAATTTTACAATTTTTTTTTATCAAAACGACATCATTTAGATACCTGTACTTAATTAAGTCAAGTATTTTGAGTACACCTAGTGTTTTTTTGCTTACACAAGCACATGCCATGTTTGTTTCAACAGGGACTTTCACCCTATTAAATTTGCGAATATTTGGGGTGGATCGTGTCGAAGCCATATTGCCACCAGGTACAATAAATTTATGTTGTTTTGCAAACCCGCCTATTAAATTTCCTAGAAAATGCATACAATTCTGCAGGATGTAATTATGCCTGTTGGAGCTTGTCGACCCAAATGACGGAAAGTTGATGACCAGATAATGCAATTCATGAGTTGAACAAATCTGAAAGCAATTTCGTAATTAATAAAAAAAATGAGTGCGAATGAACTTTCTGAAGGAGAGGAATTTTGAGAACGATGCCAATTGGGTTTGAGGGATTTTGGAAGTTTGAGAAGTGACAGGATGACAATTTTGAGTTAAGTTTTTTTTTTTGTTGTTGAGGATAATGTGTGTAATTTTTAAAATTGATTGTGTCCATAACAAATCACACACCATATGGTGTGATTTGTAATAAATCACAATCAACCACAAATCGAGTCAAATTGATTAGTGTGGATAATCAGTATTTTTTAATGTCTTCAACTAAACAGTTGATTGTAGTTGATTAGATCATCAAATCAACATAATCAATCAAACCAAACACAATTTTAGTTTGTTTGTTATTTCTCCTCTAATGGATTTAGATAGTTGAAAGTTGGACCGATTTTGAAGTGTCCAACTGACAATGGCTACAAAATTGATCTTACTGCAAAAATTAAGTACATAAAAGAGTTTGTGTCTATGCTTAGCCTTTGATTCTTCATAGCCATCATGTATCCCTTGCTATAAGTTTTCATCTCCGGCAAAATCTTCTCGAATGAGTAGTTGTGGCATCATGAAATGTTGATGCTTGAATATGAGCAAGGATTCAGGCCATGGTGTACATGATTTGCTCCCCATGTATATAGTGATCGAGTAGTTCCATTGAATCTCTATAGCATCTTAAGATTCTATAGCTAGGCTCTATTGCCACCATTAATTTGACTACTTTAATCTGGTGGCATGAGACAGGACGAAATAATAGGTGGCGAGATATCAAAGGCTGGGCAAAAAAGTGTTGGCAATCACATGCCCATTTAAAATCCAACACCTCATTTCGTGCATGTTTTGTATCCCATTTCCCCGTGCGCTATATACGGCCTGCGGTAGATTTGTAGCATGATTGATGCTAGGAGGACTTGGGGGAGATCCCATTTCGAACCCCGCTATGGCGCACCCCCCCATTGCACCCCCACTGCCCCCAGCTGACGTGGCCGCCACGCCAGCAGTTGTTGCGCTGGCATGCTAACGTGGCTGCCACGTCAGCATGCCAATTTTTTTTGCATTTTTTTTATTAATTAAATTTTTCTAAATTAATATTACGGCGCCGAAAAAACTAAAACCCTATTTAAATGTTATAAATCCAAGAGCTAAATATAAACCCAAAGACTAAATGCTATTTTTCCAAATTAATATTACGGCGGCTTCGCCGCCGAAAAATCTAAAACCCTATTTAAATGTTATAAACCCAAGAGCTAAATATAAACCCAAGGGCTAAATACTATAAACCCATGGGCTAAATGCTATTTTTCTAAATTAATGTTACGGCGGCTTCGGTGCCGAAAAATCTAAAACCCTATTTAAATGTTATAAACTCATAAGCTAAATATAAATCCAAGGGCTAAATACTATAAACTCAAGGGCTAAATGCTATTTTTCTAAGAAAAAAAACACCTGACGTAGCGGCAACGTCAGCTGGGAGTACGGTAGGAGTGCAGGGGAGGGGGGTGCGCTGTATCATTTTCGTCCCATTTCTATGTCCAGCGATTTAATTCCATGATCCTCATACATTTGAAGACCATGTAGTAAAGATTGACAAGTTGTCAGAGTCATGCACACTATATCAAGTCATAGGATTTTGCCATTAGCATATATTTTTTCACAGACTCGAGTCTATTTGCCTTTCCCATGAGCCTTCACTTCTCTAGATTTTGGGGGATTAATTTGTAGAGCATGTCCGAGTTTAAAGTTTTATTTAGTGTTGATATCGTCCATAGCCTAAGTTTCCAAATCATGCTTGAGTTCTGCGAATATGCGTTTGATAATGGCATCCTTACATGTGTTCATCTTACCCTTCTAGCTTTCAAAGAAGCTCTTGAGTGCATGAAAAAAATTGTTTGTTTAGTTTTAGAAGGCAAAAAAACTTGGAAAACCGACGGTCACAAAATTTTTTCGGTACGGTAGGGTATTGTATTGTACCGTTGACAGCCCTAAATTTTTATCCCCATTTTAGAGCAAATTTAGCTAAACCTTTCTGTGGCGGATACACAAGATTTTTATCGGGTCAGTGGGTGTTGGATTAATCTATATTGGGACAAAATAGTTGGAAGAATGGCGAAAGAGAAAGCTTCTATTTCATTTCTCACACCCTACCATGCCCAAAAGGGACCGTAATATATGCGTCTCTATCTTGTCTTTGCATGCTGATGAGTAGATGGCATGTACAACGGTTGAACAAAGCCGACTCTTAATCGAGGACAAGGTGACAATCAATATTATGGCTATGGAAAATCAAAGAGGTTCTTCACCTATGGCTGCATATGAAAAAGAAAACGCTGCAAATTCAAGAGTCTCTCGTAAATTGGCACACTGACCCGATACCAGCCCTTGCACAAGTTTAATACTATTATCTGATGGGTCAGTGGGATGGGCCACAAGAATAGGCCTGAACCAAAAATATGTAAATATATAAATAACCTTACCTTTTTTAACATAAATAAAAAGTTTTGCTTATAAAAAAAAAAGGTGACAATCAATATAAATATGTTTCATCTGTTCATATAAAACAGGGTTGGCCACAAAAAAAAACAGGGTTGGCCACAAGGTGTAGAGTTGTGTTATTATCACAGAACAATGGAATAAAGGGGAGATCTGAATGTCCAGATCACTAAGGATCTATGAAATCCAAAGAATGTTCACAAACATTAGAAGCCGTCGATACTCAGCTTCAGCGAAGGATATCAAGACAACAATAGTTTCTTGGTTTTCAAATAAATCTTTAATCACCGAGTTGAATAACATAACTTGTTAGATACTGTACAGAATCAGAGCAAGATGCCCAATCCGCGTGAATAGGCGATGAGTTGAAGGTTGTTGTTTCACGGAGTAAACAGACCAAGAGGGTGTTAACTATACATGGCCTATGTCCATAACTGAAGCCGAGATATCAGCTAAAGATGCAAACTGCCGAAGACCAACTAAATATGGAAAAGAGGATCAGCACAAATCATGGAGATCTGTTGAGAATTCAAGTTCAGTAACGCCAGCACAATCGGGGGACTAAGTCAAGCTACCTTCCTTGTTTATAGTGATGAATACGTGTATAAATATGTTACAAGTACAAACACTGTAAATCATCTTTTCAAAAGGATTAATACAGAAAGCAAACATACCATTTCTCTTGCCCAAGATTTCTTGGAGTTCTGCTTGCTTCTCTGTTCTTTCATCTTGGTATCGGAGCTATCCAACAACATGTCTTCCGCTGCACTGAATGTTGGCAATTTTGTCACATTGAAACTCAAATCCGAAAACTACCAGCTATGGAGAGAACAGGTCATGGCGTTAGCTGAGAGCCAGGAACTTACTGGTCATCTCACTGGTGAAAGCAAGGCACCCGATGCTACACTTGTAGCTGCAAATGGTACTCAAACAACATCACCCAACCCGGAGTTTGTAAGATGGAAGACTTCTGACCGTCTTCTCCGAGGATGGATCATTGGTACTCTGACGGAGGAAGCCATTAGCCATGTAATTGGTTTGGATCTTGCCTGCGACGTCTGGATGGCGCTGAAAGAAGCCTATGCTCAGTCATCTCAGGAACGGCAGTTTCAGCTGTCTCAACAACTTACCTACATGAAAAAGACACCAGAGATTAGCCTCAATGATCATCTCGTTAAATTCAAAAAAATCTGCGGCAGTTTAGCAAGTATCGGCTATCCTGTCAGTGACCAACAGAAGGTGTTCTCTTTGCTCACGAGTCTTGGAGCAAAATACGAGTCCTTTACAACTACGATGCTTCGGCCACCGATGCCATCTTTCAAGGAGGTCATCCCTTTGCTGCAAAGCTTTGAGACTAGACAGATCATGCATGCTACAGAAACTTTCAACTACTCAGCATTCTATGCTGGAAAAGGAGCAGGAAGGGGATCCAAATTTCAACAGGGATCCTCACGTTTTACATCCAAAGGGAGAGGCTTCACTCCAGCTAATCAGGCTCGTCCCACACAAAATACCAACGCTGGTTCAAATTTCAACAACTATCGCCGCACGTACAAAGATATGGTCTGCCAGATTTGCAAAAAAAATGGACACACGGCTCTTCGTTGCTGGCAGCGTTTTAATCACTCAGTCCAGCCCGAGAACTTGCCACAGGCTTATCACGCTAGTCATGATAACACTATACCATGTCCAGAAGAGTGGACGTCTGATACAGGAGCTTCAGCACACATGACATCTAGCGAAGGTATTCTTCGTAATCTAACTCCTTATTCTGGATCTAATCATGTCATGATAGGGGATGGCAAATTTCTTCGAGTCACTCACACAGGTGACACTATTATAAACTCTGAAGGCAAGCCCTTCTTACTTAGAAATGTCCTTCTTGTACCTGATCTTGAAAGGAGCCTATTATCAATTGGGCAATTAACTTCTGATTATAGTGTAAACTGTGAATTCTCACAAACTGGCTTTGTGGTCAAGGATCGGGACTCAGGCGTGATTCTGATGAAGGGAATCAAGAGGGATAATCTCTACCTGATAACATCACCTGCTATAGCCTTGTTCTCTAAACGATTTGCAGCAACCACCAAAGATTTATGGCACCAAAGACTCGGCCATCCTCAGAAAGCCACAGTAGATTATCTGTTGAATAAAAGGTTGATCAAAGCTGTTAATAAACAAGACATTTCTTGCTGTCAAAGTTGTCAACTTGGCAAGATGTCGAAATTTCCTTTTACCTTGTCTGATTCTCGTTCGAATAAAGCCTTTGAAAAACTTCATATTGACTTATGGGGACCAGCTCCCACGTTATCTCTACATGGTTTTCGTTATTATGCTGCTATTGTGGACGATTACACTAGCTATGTTTGGCTCATTCCATTGAAGAACAAGTCAGATTTCTATGATCAGTTTGTGTTATTTGAGAGATATATACAGCGACAATTTGATGCTGTTATCAAAACAATTCAAACTGACGGGGGTGGAGAATTCGTTAACAAAAAATTTATTACTCACCTCCAAAACTCTGGCATCGTTCATCAAATGTCCTGCCCTTATACACCTCAGCAAAACGGCCGAGTTGAGCGCCGGCATCGCATGATCAGAGAATTGGCTGTTACCATGATGATCCACGCTGCAGTTCCGAAACGTTTTTGGGTGGAAGCTTTCTCTACAGTTGTCTTCTTGATCAATAGAATGCCTCTTCAAAGTTTAGAATGGAATTCCCCTTCCTTCATGCTGTATACGAAGCATCCTGACTACTCCAGTCTTCGTGTTTTTGGCTCCCTCTGTTTTCCGTATACTTGGGACAAACGGCAAAATAAGTTTGATCCTAAATCTCTTCCGTGCATTTTTATGGGATATAGCGATCGACACAAGGGCTATCGTTGCTTCTCTGCGAGTGAAAATAGATACTATATCTCTCGGCACGTCTCCTTTGATGAAACTGTCTTTCCTTACACAAGTCCAATTGCAGTGGCTGGAGATCCCACTCTTGCACAATTTCATGAATTTGACTCATGGACAGATAAACAGTTGGTACCTTCCTCTCCCTCTCTGTCTGTCGACAACTCTAATGAATCTGTTCCCATTGAAGTCCCAATTTTTAATCACTCTCAGAATTCAATATCTGGCATACCTGCTGGTGCTGTTCCTGAAGTTGGGAATCTCCCTGAAATTCCACCTCACATTGATCAAATAACCGATTGTACACCTCCTGTAATCTCTACTTCTTATTCTGATACATCACCTTCCTTACCTGAGATAGCCACAAATTCTGATTCTATTATCAACCAGGAGCCCTTATCTCCCAACCTTTTCGCCCCAGTTGCTGCTATTACCGAAACTGAAAACCTCACAAATTCTGATTCCATTATCAACCAGGAGCTTCTGTCTCCTAATCTATCCGCCCCAATTGCTGCTACTGAAACTGAAAACCTACCCCCAGCTGAAATTGAAATTCCCACCCATCATATGGTAACACGCAATCGTTCCGGCATTTCAAAGCCAAATCCGAAATATGCCCTAATTCACAATTATACTGCCATTCCGACAGAACCACAAACAGCTCGCCAAGCATTACTTCACCCTAGTTGGAAAGCAGCAATGACTGAAGAATTTGACGCCCTGCTTCTCAATCAAACATGGGACTTAGTTCCTCGCTCTCCGAAGATGAACATCATTTCTTCTAAATGGGTCTTTAAGGTGAAACTCAGTCCTTCAGGAGGTGTTGACCGGTTAAAAGCCCGCCTTGTTGCTCGCGGTTACACACAGGAGCCCGGTATCGATTTTCATGAGACCTACTCTCCAGTTATAAAACCTGGCACCATTCGTCTGGTCCTATCTATTGCAACTGTAAAAGGCTGGACAATCAAACAACTAGACGTTAAAAATGCGTTTCTTCACGGATTGATCAAAGAGGAGGTATTTTTAGAGCAACCTTTTGGCTTTGTTGATACTGCATTCCCTAATCATGTATGTCGGCTTCGCAAAGCATTGTATGGCCTCCGTCAAGCACCTCGGGCTTGGTTTGATCGTTTCAGTACCTTTTTGCTAAGCTACGGTTTCATCTGCAGCAGTGCTAATTCATCTCTGTTCATACACCATACTGATCAAGATGTCCTTGTTCTCCTACTTTATGTCGATGACATTTTGCTCACTGGCTCCAACACCACTCTTCTTGATCAATTTGTCAACACTCTGAGTCAGGACTTTGCAATGAAAGATCTTGGCCCTATACATTTCTTTCTGGGTATTCAAGTACATTCCACACCTCACGGGTTGTTCTTGCACCAGGCTAAGTATGCCATTGACATTTTAGAACGAGGTAACATGACGGATTGCAAACCAATTAAGACTCCTCTCAGCACCAAACTCGGTGTGGATTCTACTGCAAAACCAGTACAGGATGTTACTTTTTTCCGTTCCATCGTTGGTGCACTGCAGTACTTAACCTTAACAAGGCCAGATCTATGCCACAGTGTGAACTACATCTCCCAGTTCATGCAAAAACCGACTGCTGCTCATCTAGTACTCCTTCGACGCATCTTGCGTTATGTGAAAGGAACCTACGCCTTTGGCATTCACGTCCATGCCCACAGTACGCTCAACCTATATGATT
>JAOYMZ010045994.1:0-14616 GCA_025802335.1 Pinguicula primuliflora | reverse complement strand
GAAGTATATGTAGGTGTAGGTAAATGGAAGTGTTGGGAGGGTATATATAGGGGGTGCCGCGCGTTTACAAAATGCGCGGCTTTTCCCTCTCGCGCGGGATGCATCCGCGAATTAAGGAGGCCGCACGGATGCAAGCCGCGTGGATTAACGTCCGCGCGGCTTGCATAAGCGCGAGACCCTGCCGCGCGGGTTAAACCGAAGTCGAAAAGGTAGGGCACAGTCGAAAATTTTCCCTTGCTTCTCCTCCTCTGCAATTTCTCTTCTCACTGCTGCTTCTCTGCAAATCTGTTGACTTACTTCTCACTTCTCAATCTGCTGCAATTCACAATTTCTCCTCCTCTGCAAAAACAGGGATGTCCAGGAAGTTAAAAGTTACGTCATTATCTGGACACTTTTGGCAAATGAAAACTGTTTGTATCTGTCTCCAACCATTCTCTTCATTAAAATCGGCTCAAATCCCTTCCGCTCGACTAATCCCACCTTTGGATTTGATAGTGGATGACATGTTTGATAGAGTTGAGGCAAATTCTACTTGATCTTCAGTTAAAACTTCAATCCCCTATACTCAGGTAATAAACGAAATACCTTCCCCCACTATGAGAATACATGAGGTAAAATTGGAGAAGTCGGACAAGAACAAGGGTTTCATCAAACTATTGCAACAGCTCACTGTGCCTGACTCAATCTCTGATGATGCATTCAATGACAGATTGTGATCTCAATATTAGGTCTGCCTAAATTTACCTTTTCCATTATGTATCAGTTTCATTGTTTTCTCCTCACTCCAAGATTTTGTGTCCTTCAAAGCATTCTCGATGCAGTTGATAGGAATAGAACGTCCATTGTTTTATTCAGGTTTGCTTCAAATGTAGCCAGGTTTTCTTTTCATAAGTCTATATTCAAGACATGTCATTTTCGTTGTTCATGGACATTATGCAATCTTTGGTGGTCATTAGCCAATTATCCATAATCGATTTTGTTGATGCATTCGGTTGAAAACATCAATACATTGCTCATTATAGCTGCAAATTTTTGATTTCAGATAGCCATACTTCATAATTTAGTAATATTTAATACTTTTTGTACTTGCTTATTTTCAGGTTAGTTCATTGTGCTAACTAATTTCAAGAGGGCTACGCCCGGGCAACCAAATTCAATTACCAAAAAGTGTGCTATACTTAATTTGCATATATATTAAAACAGGACGGTTTCACCTGAAGGAAACAAGTACACTGACCCCGAGAAGGAAACAGACATGGAGGAGGATTGGAGGAAGTAGAATCTGTATTTTTCCCCAAGCATTGACACTTCAATATTTATTTGGTTTTTTATTTTGTGAGTCTAATTTCCCAAATTTGCTTTCTTTTGCAGGCAAAATCAGGGACCCTTCTGCAAGACCTCAGGCAAGGAGGATACGACTTCCGGTGAAGGTAGGACGTGTTCTAAAAATGCACATTGTGGTTTTTTGTATGTAGATTTATGATTGATTGCATATTAATTGTTTTCTTGGTTGTGCAGTTAAAAAACCATCGTACATCACATTCTTATTGTGTGTGCTTTCTTTCTTTCCTTAGGATATATTTTATTAAGTTTATTAGTGATGAACAGGGGTGTATTCAGATTACCATATTGTTAAAGTTGGACAAGGGAATGCACTTAAGTAGTGTATTTGCTTTGGGAGTTGTGACAAATCTCCAGCTTATATGTACATGTTTAGTTATGTTCTGCTAATATCAGCTGAAATCGTAGCTTATGTTGGTTCTGGGTGAACTGTTATATTTAGCATTTCATATTATTAATTGTGATTTAAACAATCTGAAGTGTTTCCTACAAGCACTTATGTTTTGTGGAACTTAAAAGGCATATAGAAGGGAAAGAGTTACATGGGAGTTTAGATAGTCAATAGTGTACAACCAAAACGTCTCCTCCTGTGCATCTGCCCCCGACAGTGGAAATATTTGGCAATCAGTACCAAGCACCGTAGATGGAGAAAATTTAAACTTTGTCAAGTTCAGTAATACATGTATGCATATATATGATGCCTTGGTACCTGGACAATAAAAGATGGAGACATCACATTGTTTCTTATATATGTCCCATTATTTTGTTATCTGATTGTCTGATTTTGATCAGAGTTTTGATGCTCCAAATTCTTACTGTCAATACACCTGTTTTACAACTTTCAAAATCCAAATCCAAATCCAAATAACATTTTATTTCGTGCATAGTGCCTTGGAAGTCACAACTTGGAGGGTTGTAACATATATCTCCCTCTGTACACATGCAAGATTTTGTAGCAGGACTATAACGTCTATTAATGATTTCAGAGTTACATTGGTTGCAAAAGATTGTATGTGAAGAAAACTGCAGATTTTCATATTTTTTATGCTGATATTTTCAATTAATGCGTAGTTTTGACCTTTGTAGCTCTTCATGAGCAATTAAATTCACCTGATTATTGTGAAAATTAAAACCCTTTGTTCAGCATAGTATTATATGGGTTCTCGGTAACAACCAGGTGGTTCTTTCTGGAATCATTAGATTCATGATTATTCACCCTTTTGTTCTTATGTAACATGTGATCCTTCTCTGCTCAATTTCTGTACTAGGCTTAATGATTTTTTTTCTTTTTTTTTAAGAGGATCAATAGTGGGTCTTCACTTACCCTTCATGACTCGAACCCTCAACCTATTAGTCAAAGGTGAAGCGTCTTATCAACTAAGCTGCACTTCGTTGTTATGCCTAATGATTTTGTTTCTAACTCTAGAATTGAAACTAGCCTTCGCTGGAAACTCTCCTCCGGAAAGGCATATTGCACGCGATCCGAGCCATCGCTGTTCCTACCCTTCATGCAGAACTTGCACAGTTATTGTTGGTGATAAGGATATTCAATATATTGCTACTCTATTCATTTTATTTTGACTCATTCGGCAAAGTAGAGATACTTATGAGTATGGTGTGTTAGGTTCAATCTATAGCAACATTCTGCAGCATCATTCTTGGAACCACAGTGTGCATTTCGTGTGATGAGTTGAAGCAAAGATTACAGGGGGGTTTATTTGACTATCTTAGGGAAGTCGGTGATGGAATTTGGCAACGAGATGGACTCCGAGATATTTTCAGTGTCAGGTTGAAGATTAAGTACTCATTTTTTTTTTTGATAAGTACTCATTTGTTGGCTTGGGGAAGGAGAAAAGAAAAATTTGATGTTAAAAAAACAATGTTAGGTTAATATTTTTAATAGGAATGTAGTCAATATTTTTAATTTTATTTTTTAATATCAGCCATTAGATTTTATTCAATCTAATTGTTGAAAAAAATTAGGCTAATTGATGGTATTTCGGGCAGATCAGATAACCCTCATATGTTTTTTTAATAACTTAGGGAACCCTACCGAGGTAGGTAAACCCAACGTCCTACCGCAATAGCCTACAAACCACGGTTGGGAGGTAAGTCACACTTGGCATGCCATATGGAACAGGTTCATGTCGCTAAAGAGATTTGAACCTATTACCTTCCAGTGCAATTGTCACTCTTAGAATCACTAGGCCCCTCTTTGACGATAACCCTCATATGTAATTACCCTATTTTTTTTAGTACTTAATTGAACATTGATTATTTCTACATTTTAATGTCTAAAATGCGGGTCTTGTTCCCAGCCACGAATATAATATAGATTATGTTTAGCACGTTCAATTCATATTTTTTCATGTAAGTATATTTTTATTAAATAATATAATTTTAATTTATAAATTTAACACGTCTAATCTGAACCGTATCTTCAGCCACAGGTAATCATCGTGTACATTTATATGAAATAAATATCTATATTAATTATTTCATAACAAATTAAATAATTTTTGTTTATAAATTTAAAACATTTAAATTACGGACCGTGGCTTCAGCCACGGGTATTATCCTAGTTTTACAATAATTACATGACGAATTTATGTGCATGCCCAATAAAACTAGAAAACGTATTGTTGCTAAACTACAATAACCAGAACACTACTAACCATCTGGTAAACCACAATAACTAGAACATGTATTTTATCTCATAAACAGATATAAAAAATGATAATATCTCTCTGGCACAAAATCAATCACCGAGTTTTTTAAATGAGCCTTTTCATCCTAGCCGTCGGATATCAATCCGACGGCTAAGAAAAGTTTTAGGTACATAAGCAACTCTACTCAGGACAAAACTGATCGGGACTTGAAAAAATTCATCAGTTCAATTCATATTTTCGTCAAATAAGTATTTAAATAATAATTTATTTTACTTATCATTGTGTATATTTTTTGGTAAGTAAAAAAGTTTTATGTATGTTATATCACTATGCATATTTACATTTTTAATATGGAATAAATATTAATTTATTTTTTATTTTGTTATGAGATATTATAATGAATAATTATGGAGGTTCTGGACTTTTGGGTTTTTTTGCCGGCCCGAGTATGGAGATACCTAAAGAGGCCTGTTCTCATAGTTTAAATCCGATGTTTGATATAAATATGTTCTCATAGCGTGCAGGGCCAAGCTACTCAACACATTATCAATATTATCTAGATAATTCACATTATTCACAATATTCTGGGTCAATAAGTCAAGATGTGAGGGCTCAGCCGATGACCCAAGATGGTTGGTCTCAGTCGATGAGCAAGAAGGTTGGTCCTCAGCCTTTGCCACAAGATAATTGATCGTTGTCAATGAGCTAGGGTGATTGGGCTTACCATTTGTTCCCCATTATTAATTCAGTAGTTGATACAGCAAGTATCTGTGCAGATCGAAGATGAGGGATAGGATACGCAACCCATCACTATACAACCTCTGGTAGATCAGATGTTTTCCAGATCAAATATGTCATTCTATCAGTCGACATACGATATTATTTTATTTTAATGAAGACATTATTTTAATAAAATTCAATATACCAAGATCATTAGAAATAGTTCAATGCAATTGGAGAAAATACCAATACAAATAGTTCACATTAGGTGCCTCCATAAAATTTTCCAAGGATCGAAGTTCTTGAGATCCATATTAAGATGAGGCATTTCAATAATGCAACATACCCTTAATGGTCATTGTTAGTGTGATAATTGATGTTTATACAATAACTATGATTGTTTGGGTGCTCTAGATGTGACCTAAATCCCTTGCCATGCACCTGCAATTGAATAAGCACCATATAGAACGAAGAAGGGTCCACTGCTTTGAACGTGTTTGATGTGAGTGATATAATCAGAAAATTTGTGTGTGTTAAGTGGTTGGAAGAGCTCTTGGTGGGAGGAGGTCTTGTGCAAATCAATTTGATTCTTGTACGCTAACTATTTTTCCCTACTCCACCTAAAATAGTCACCCATAAGCTAGATGCCATTTGTAGGGTTTTTTCTTCCTGTGTATTAAGGAATGATAAAATAAGAGTTGCATGGATAGTATGGGAAAATAATTATCACCTGAAAGATGGGGGTAGGTAGGAATAACCTTAGGGCAATCAACTACTACCCTTTGACGGGTCCCTTAGCAGTGTTGGAGAGCGTGCCGCCTAGATAGGTTTTACCTGTTGGCCATCCCAATTTGAGGTTGTTCGGCCTGTTGGGGCAGCGTGGTTGCTGGGCGACCGCCCGATGGATTTTAAAAAAAACATGGCGCGTGCCTTGCTGTTGGGCGGCCGCTTAGGCGCCCTGGGCGCTGGATGGCCTCCGACCGCCCCTCCTCTGCATCCTGACTTCTCATACACTGATCCTTATGATTAAAACATACAGTTTATTTATTGATGCATGCACTTATGGTTGGCAATAAATTGGCTTATATAGAATGCCACAAACAACATACATTTTTGTATAAAAGAAATCTCGCCATATGTGGTATTGACAAGAATGCATATATGCACATGGTAGTGGTTCAAAGCCGCATCAATGAATCATTCTTTTGTGTATTGAATATGTAAATAGATACAAATATCAATGTCTTGCATGTGTGATGTAAACTCTGTTTGAGAGTTCGATCGTTTTGGCCACCCAAGTGGTCAAAAATCTCAGGGCACCTCAAATTTTCCATATGTGGTTGGTCGGTAGGGAGGCCGCACTAGGGTCCTGGGCAGTAGTTTAGAATGCACAGAGCGCCTAGACGATTGTCATCTTGAAGTTGAACACTTGCACTAATGCGAAAATTTGTGAAATGAATTGTGTTGCTTTTTTACAAACTTTAAAACATTGTATCCTGGTGCTCAGTTATCTATTTTAGACAATTTGACTTTCAATTTGGGGTAGAAAAAAAGATTTATATCCCACTGGTCCCTTGTGGCGAACATCACTGCCATATTCACGAAAGATGATTCTAACTATATCAACATTGAATTAGGATCAATGATAATTTTATAGTACATGAATACAGGGTAAACAACCTTGAATTTACTTGTAATGAATATCATATGACTCCCTTGTGGCAAACATCACCACCAAATTCACGAAAAAAGTAACTCTAACTATATCAACGTTGAATCAGGATCGATGATCATTTTATAGTACATGAATACGAGATAAATGACCTCAAATTTACGTGTTATGAATATCATATAACTCGCTCCAATGAAAACTTTAAGTTAGTAATGTTCGTCCACTCCACCCATACGATGCCCGATTATTTGATTTTGTCAAACTTATTGTAATTTAGTATTTGGTTCATTTTTAACTGGATTATGCCCGTGCCCTGTGTTGCAATTGATTGAGTCAAGTTGTGGTTCCGTATTTTCAGTAACCTGTTGCTTAGTTGAACAAGGTAGTTGCTTAGTTGAAGTGGTCTTTATGTCTGTTAGAGCATGATGTGCTGCACGTCTTGTTTGTGTCTTTCCATTCAATAAAATTCAAGCTATTCCCTCAATCTTTTATCTGTGTTCTTCCAGTTCCTAACATTCTGGTATCGGAGCGTTGGTTCTTGAGAGTTGAGGAGAGAAAGCTGCAATCTTTGAATAACCAAAATGAGTGAGGACAAACAATTTCTTCAACCTACCACACCTCGGTTTGATGGTCATTATGACCATTGGAGTATGTTGATGGAGAATCTGCTGAGGAGCAATGGATACTGGAGTCTTATAGAATCTGGTTTTGATGAACCAAAAGCTGGAGTTGTACTAACAGAACAACAACAAAAGCAGTTGGATGATCTGAGAACCAAGGATCTTAAGGTGAAAAACTATTTATTTCAAGCTATTGACAGAACGATTCTTTAACAGATCTTGGAGAAACGCACCTCCAAACAAATCTGGGACTCGATGAAAAGGAAGTATGAAGGAAATGCTAGAGTGAAGAGATCAACATTGCAAGCCTTAAGAAGGGAGTTTGAGATACTCGAAATGAAGGTGGGTGAGATAATTTCTCACTACTTCTCTCATGTCATGACAATTGTAGACCAGATGAGGAGTAATGGTGAACTACTGCGTGAAGTCACCATTGTGGAAAAGATTCTGAGAACTTTGAGTGAAAAGTTCAACTATATTTTTGTGTCTAATGTGGAATCAAAAGACATTGATTTGTTGATGATTGATGAGCTGCAGAGCTCACGTATTGTCCATGAACAAAAATTTTTGCGAACACATGGAGAAGAACAGGCACTCCAAATGACCTATGATAATCAGTATGGAGGTAGGGGTTGTGGAAGAATGTTGGTTCGAGGAGGCAGGAGCAGAGGAAGAAATCAGCCCTATCATCTCAATAATACTGCAGGGTCTTCAAAAGCTGCGGTTGAATGCTTCAAGTGTCATCAACTTAGACATTATCAATATGAATGTCCAAGAAGGGACAAACAAATGAACTATGCTGGATTGGATGAAACTGAGGAAATGCTACTTATGGCCTATGTCAAGCTGAATGCTGCAACCTGCAAACAATCTGTGGTTCCTTGATTCAGGTTGCAGTAATCATATCTGCGGAGATCGAACCTTATCTTGTGATCTGGATGAAAGTTTCAAAGTGAGTGTTAAACTTGGCAACAATACATGGATGAGTGTGGAAGGAAAAGGAGATGTGAGATTATCTTTGGAAGGGTCCAGCTATCTGATCAAAGATGTTTACTTTCTCTCAGACTTGAAGAATCATCTCATCAGTCTCAGGCAATTGCAAGAAAAGGGGCTCACGATTGTGCTGAAGTCTAATAGATGTAGAATTTATCATCCTACAAAAGGATAGATAATACAAACCTACATGACTGCTAATTGGATGTTTGTTCTCTCACCCCATAATTTGTCTCATGTAGAAGAAGCTGTGACAGGAAAGAAGGTCTGCCTTCAAACTGCTACTTCCGATCTAGTATCACTTTGGCATCGTAGATATGGTCATTTGAGTCACAAAGGACTTCATACCCTTTATAACAAGAATATGATTGAAGGTCTGCCTCAGATTCCAAACAACAGCATTGTATATGTGCATTGCCTAAAATGCAAACAACATCGAGAAGCAACTCCAAAAAGGAGCAAATGGAGAGCCTCACAGAAACTGGAACTCGTGCATGCTGACATATGTGGATCAATCTCTCCTGTTTCCAACAGCAACAAGAGGTATTTATTATGCTTCATTGATGACTTTAGTCGTAAAGCCTGGGTTGTTTTTCTTACTGAGTAATCAGATGCCTTTCACTGTTTCAAACTCTTTAAGACTCGTGTGGAAAATGAGACAGGTTTGGCACTTAAATGTCTTCGAACAGATCGTGGAGGAGAGTTCTTATCCCAAGCCTTTACCTCTTATTGTACAACGAATGGGATCAGAAGGTAATTCACCACAGCTTATACGCCTTAATAGAACGGCATTGCAGAAAGGAAAAATCGAACTGTTATGAACATAGTGAGGTGCCTTCTATCAGACAAAGGTTTCCCTAACTCTTTCTGGCCAGAAGCTGTAAACTGGGCATTCTATGTGTTGAATAGATCTCCTACATTCTCTGTGAAGCATGTTACTTCAGAAGAAGCTTGGTCCAGTCATAAACCATTTGTAGACCATTTTCGAGTGTTTGGCTGCCTAGCTTATGCTCATATACCAGATGTCAGACGAATGAAGCTGGATAATAAGAGTCACACTCTTGTTATGATAGGAATCAGTGAGGAATCCAAAGGATACCGCCTGTTTGATCCTGTGGCAGAGAAGGTAGTCATTAGCCGAGATGTTGTATTCGAGGAGGAATACTGCTGGATCTAGAGTGGAAAGATAATGATGAAAAATTAGAAACCTTTGATTCTGATGCAGATTCTGATGCAAACTCTGATGCAGATGCTGATGATTTTGATCCATCTCCACCAGTGGTTCCTGACCCACCACCACAAATAGAAGCATCAACTTCAGCACAACCTGCAAATAAACGAAATCGCGGGCTCCTGGGTGGATGAAGGACTACGCATCAGGAGACAGACTTGGGCTTTCAAATGAAGAAGATAATGTAGCCTTGTTTTCCAGCACTGATCTTGTTACCTATGCTGAAGTTGTGAAACACACTCACTGGCAAGAAGCCATGGACCTCGAAATCCAGTCCATTGAGAAAAATGGTACATGGTTTGTCATTGATTTGTCAGAAGATATCACACCTATTGGAGTGAAATGGATCTACAAAACGAAGCTGAATGAATGTGGTGAGATTGAAAAATATAAAGCTCGTCTCGTAGCCAAGGGATATTCTCAGAAGTATGGAATAGACTATGAAGAAGTCTTCACACCTGTTGCATGAACGAATACTGTTCGCACTATCATAGCACTTGCTGCACAAAGAGGCTGGATTATATATCAATTTGATGTTAAATCAGTTTTTCTTCATGGAGAACTAACTGAAGCTATTTATGTTGAACAACCACAGGGGTATGAGGTGCACATTGCTCCACACAAGGTTTATAAGCTTTGTAAAGCCTTTTACGACCTCAAACAGGCTCCACGAGCTTGGTTCAGCAGGATTGAACAATACTTTCTTAAGGAAGGATTTGAGAAATGTGATAGTGAACAGACACTTTTTGGCAAGACTAACTCTCAAGGTAACAAACTAATGCTCAGTCTCTTTGTGGATGACTTGATATATACTAGTGATGATCCTGCCATGCTTCATCACTTTAAAACCTCTATGATGAGTGAATTCGATATGACTGATCTAGGGAGAATGAGCCACCTGGTGTTATGGTATCTTCATCAATCATAGAAAATATACTCTGGAACTGATTGAGAAGTTTGGCTTGAAGCACTGTACTGCAGTTAAAAATCCACTCGTTCCTGGTGCCAATCTCTCCAAGGATGAATCTGGTCCTCCCGTGGATGACACTATCTCAAGAGATTGATCGACAGCCTCATGTATCTAATAGCCACTCGTCCAGACATCATGTTTGCTGTGAGCAAACTTAGCAGATACATGAACAAACCTACAGAGTTTCATCTCGAGGCTGCAAAATGGATCTGATGCTACCTTCAAGGCACTTCTGATTATGGAATTCTCTATAGCAAGGGAGGGAATGTGGACCTCCTGGGATATACAAACAGTGACTATGCAGGCTCACTTGAAGACAGGAAAAGCACGTCAGGCTACGTTTTCTTTTTGAGTTCTGGAGCAATGTCTTGGTGCTCATAAAAATAACATATTGTTGCTCTCAGTACAACTGAAGTAGAGTTTGTAGCCGCTTATGCTAGCTCGTGTCAAGCTGTATGGATGCAGAAGGTATTGAAGCTGCTCAGTTACATAGGAAATGAACAAACTGCTATATTTTATGATAATAGCTCAACAATCAAGTTATCAAAGAATGCTGTGATGCACGGAAGGAGCAAACACGTAGACGTTTGCTTTCATTTTTTAAGAGAATTGGCTCGGTATGGAGTGATTCATCTAGAGCATTGCAGAACTCATGAGAAAGTGACTGACATCCTGATGAAAGCATTAAAGCTTGAATCATTTCAGAACTTGAGGGAAAAGCTAGGAGTCTGCAAAGCTCCTGATGTAAACTAGATTGCTTGGCGACTAGTTTAAGGGAGGGAATGTTGCAATTGATTGAGTCAAGTTGTGGTTCCGTATTTTCAGTAACATGTTGCTTAGTTGAACAAGGTAGTTGTTTAGTTGAAGTGGTCTTTATGTGTGTTAGAGCATGATGTGTTGCACATCTTGTTTGTGTCTATAATGAAGGCTATATAGCTAAGTCTTTCCATTCAATAAAATTCAAGCTATTCCCTCAATCTTTTATCAGTGTTCTTTCAATTTCTAACACCCTGAGGGCACGATTCCGAGGCGAGAGCTTAATGCAATAACACAACAATGCTAAATAAACGTAAATAATTCCTCAACTTCATCTGCAGTGACAAAACCTACACATTCCTGATTAACATATCATTGTATTCCAGTGTCCAATGGGTATGAGAATAAATTAGAAGAAGCTAAGACAAACATGAATAAGCATAACAAAAAAGAATAAGAATCTGATCAAAAGGTTATAAATAAGATTCCTACCATCAATTTTTACAATATTATTCACTAACAAAAGAATTTCACCCGCTGTCCAAACGTGATAGTGCTGAAGGTGGAGATGATTTGCTTCATTCACAGTAGGTTGTAATGTTGGAACAAATGAGAAGATTGACTTTTATGGGACGCAAAATTCTGCAAACTCCCATCTACATTGCCACTGGTGGCACGGTACACCAATAATTCACAGCTTTTGGTGTTGGCTTTGCATATGCTTCTAGGACGATGAGGAAGCATTAGAAGCAACTTGCATTTTGATGAGGAAAAATCTATATAATTAACCAGCATCGTTAAACTTAAGTTTTGCCAACATCAGGGGACTTTTCTTTCGGCGATTGTGTTTCACGCTCTGAAAGAAAACACCTGGTCCTCTTCATTCTGCTTCCTTCTTTCTATTTCTTCCGTAACGTTTCTCTCAGAGCGTTTCCCCTCCACTTTGATACCAACCATTCCCCACGTCAGAAGGAAGCATCTCCCTCATTTGTGGGCCTCCCTCTCCGATACGCAATGTATCCTCATCATGCCACCACCGCCGATCGCTGACTCCCCAAACCACAGTTGCATCTCACAGTAGGTTAGGTTCCGTTTGATAAGCACCTATTTAGGGCTTATTTCATGTTTCATTTTAGCCCATTTCATGCCCTAAACACCAAGCTTATAGCTCAATTCATGCTCATTTCCATTTTATTATGAATATGGTACATATTTTTATGTTGTAACAACTTATGCTTAATTCACTACACATTGTGATAGGAGTTGATCAAAGGTGCCAAGGGATGGATTTTAGAGTTCATTCTGCCCAGTTTGAGCTGAAATATCCTGGCGAGGCAGTTGACAATCCTGGCGAGGCAGAATCAGTTCCAAAAATCAGGAAGCTAAAACACATGTCTCAACACATGACACTAAGTCCCAAGGCTAACCCAGGACCGCTGCTCGTTTAGGACCGTTTGACCGTGTCTAACATGTTGATACAAGGTTAGGAGGGTGCAAAATGCAAAACCGGAAAGAGCCATCCACTCCTCCAAAAGTTGCCTCACCATTTTAGGAAATAAGTTTGGATTTACATGCCTACCCTTGCAAAGATCATATCTCAACCACACATGCATGGATAAGGCTGTAATTTCACTAGGAGAGAGATGGAAGACCCCTCTACAAGTTTCATGTTGAATTCAAGCCATTTGGGACGTGTATGGTCGAGATCAAAGCCATGACATCATCCTTGCTGCATTTCGCGAGCTATTACTGATATATCCAGTCCGTGGCTGATATCTCTTGAATAGATTGAAGGGAACGAGGGTAAAATCCATTCGTAGCTAGACCTAGACCTTGTGAACAAGCTCTCTTTACATATCATCAGGATTTAAAGCAGCGGACTCACACTTTGGAGCTCAACTTTGCCAGCTATACAAATTGGATAAAAGTCTGAAAGAACCTTGTGAAAATGTGAGTGTCACGTGTAAAAACAAAAGGGGCCCATGTGTAATCAACCTATTTTGGAAGCTCTTGACAGCGAAAAACATCAGAATAGCAGCGACATTCACCATTCAGCTGCGGACTCAAGAGGGAGGTAATTTTCACCATTGAAGAGCTTCATTCGTCCGAGAGAAAAGAGACACCGTTCCCAAAAGGCTCTTGGCTGCATAGAAATTCCGTGATGCAAGGATAGGTACACTAGATACTAGATTAAGTTAGAAATGACATGAGTACATAGGGAGGTGATATACCAAAGCCTCAAGCATCTTCTCATTATTGTAAACCTCTGATATTGAGTTTTGTTGCTATGAACTTTCGTAGCATTTCTTTGTATTGCTTGAGTTGCGGTTGTTTGGATGTTTGAGGATCACATTGGCATATGTTCGAGTATTATTAGTTGTTTAAGTTATATTTCATCTTGATTAGAGTAGTGACTTCTCAAAATCATGTTGGTTACTCTGAGAACGCATTTAAACTAGCATGTGTTAGCTCTACTCCCTTTGGAGATGACCTTTACTCACTAGTAAAGTTACTACTTGCATGGCTATGTATACTTGCATATAAGTGCATTGCATATTGTGCTCATCACCTATTACTTGCGTGTTGGAGTTTTCGGTGGTGGGAGTAATTTGAGTGATTGTTTTGTGGAGTTTGTAGATTTGTTCTCTGTTTTTGTGGAGTTTGCAGAAGTTGTAATGAGAGCGTAGTTCTGAAGAAAGGTTCTTGGACATGTCACGTGTGAGGAAGATGCAATTTTAGTCGATTATGTGAAAAAGCATGGAGAAGCCGAGAAGGTAACTGGAATGCAGTTAAGAAAAACACGGGCCTCGCAGCTCCTGCTATGAGTATGAATGGTGAAGATTTCACATTGTCCCACACTGGAAATGAGAACAAAAAATCTCTAGTTTATATACATTTCAATTATGCATGTGTTACTCTTCTAGATATGAATCGGTACCAGGTTAACCGTGGGTAAAACCGGTACTGGTACTTGATAGGCTAAATTCATATAGTGATTTAGGCCATTTAGCATATCATTGCATATCATTCTATGCCTTAAACACTTCATTTATGCATAAATACTCAATCAATTGTGTCATTGACGATCTTTGCAGGATAGAAACCAAACTCAACTGAAGTCTGTGCACCTTGGAAGCAAATCAGTTCAAAAAATGGCAGATTCTGAATATTTGTGATACAAGAGATTTTTGGAGCATTCTTGGACATGATCTAAGCTGAAAATGGTTGATCTCAACATCCAAACTGAGGAGAATCAATCCAAGAAGAAAACCAACATAATTCCAGAATTTGCAAAAACTGAAATGAAGAACAAGACATGAAGAAATTCGGCTAACTGTTGAAAGTCTCATATCAAGGGTACAAATTCAAGTCGAAGGGTCTTGTGCAACATTTAAACCGTGCCATATGCTTATACATGTCAAGCTTGGAGCCAAAGGCAAAGGGGGGACCACAACTTATACAAGAGGAACGGGGATAGGTAAAGGACAAAAGCTATTTTACCATTTTGGTAAAACTCATCTCTCACCATCCAAGCTTCACGTCTCTCATCCAAGATCAATGGTGGCTGAGCCCTTTCACAGGTATACACCTCAGAACTATATCGATAATCTTGCAGAAGGGACCAAGTGACAAAAATGGCTGGA
>JAOYMZ010045983.1:0-14617 GCA_025802335.1 Pinguicula primuliflora | reverse complement strand
ATAACTAAGAGCATATCCATTTTTCTACTAGTGAATAGTTCCAAAATCAACTTCATTAACATATACTGTGCGTGTATGACATCACTTGTGCTAATGTTTTATTTTTCTGTAACCAGATATGCGACAACGAAGATACCAACGTCAATGATAGGTATGCGCCAATTACTATTTTCGCCCCAGCCGGTCCAGCTCATTGAATATTGGTTGTGTTGGTGGTATTGGAATGGTGAATTTGGTGTTGTATTTATAGGTAATTACACCACCCTTCGGTAAACCGGTGTGCGGAGGCACCGGTCTTTGGAAGACCGGTGTTCGCTAATAACGCGAATTATTCGTGCTTAATTACACCAGCTTAATACCGCTCTCCTGAAGGCCAGTGCGTGACATCAGTATTTGGAAGGGCGGTGAGTGCTAAATAACAAAAGAAGAATAACCAACGTGCCAGAAAGGCAATTGCCCGCATCAGGCATGACAAATTGTACCCCGCCTCGATGGGTCTGGGTCCGACATCGCATACTTGCTCCTGCCCCTGACATTATAACTATAATATTTTTTTTAAAAAAAATCTATTATTTTTAGAGTTAATTCTCAAATTTTAATCAATTTTATCATCATTATTATTTAAATGTACCTATTAATTTAACTAATGAATCAAAATTAACGTTTAATTGCAATTTTGTA
The DNA here is from genome assembly GCA_025802335.1 of Pinguicula primuliflora. Classification (NCBI taxonomy): domain Eukaryota; kingdom Viridiplantae; phylum Streptophyta; class Magnoliopsida; order Lamiales; family Lentibulariaceae; genus Pinguicula; species Pinguicula primuliflora. The sequence continues at coordinate 13,936 of JAOYMZ010045983.1, read as the reverse complement.
TATATGGTGCGGGTGGGTGGGGCATGGCATGTCCACTTTTGGACACCCAAGACGGGTCTGGATTAGACTCAACTCACCGGTCTCATTATCATCCCTATTGCGCATACCTCCTCCTTTTAGACTTGATCGATGGAGGTGTTGCACCGAACAATTTGATTCTTTCTAGTTTTTATGGGGGTTGGGTGGTTTGGGTACAAAACTTGAATCCGAAGCCATTTTTTAAAAATTATAATTTTGGTCATTATTTTTGCATTTTTTATATATAATTAGGGGGCCAGTGCGGGATATGCATCAAAACACAAAAGAATAAGGAAGATGCTACATGTCCATACAGGTTTATCCATACATATATGAACATGTTAAAATAATGCATTTTTAATTAGTTTTTAAATTCTAAAAATCTTATAAAAATAAACTAAAGAATTCTAAATTTAATAAAATATTAATTAATATTATAGCATTTTTGCTACAAAAAAATTAAAACCCTAAATCTTATAAACTTAAAAATCATAAACTTTAAAACCCTAAACCATATAAACCCAAACTCAAAAAAACTCAAATGCTAAATTTTATTTAGTGACGACAATTAATATTACGGCGGTTTCGCCGCCGAAAAACTAAAACTCTAAATGATGAACTCGAACTCTATAAATTATAAATGCTAAACTTTATTGAAAAATGAAAAGCAATATTACGGCGTCGCCGAAAAACTAAAACCCTACATGATGAACCCAAACTCTAAAAGCCCTAAATACTAAACTTTAGTTAACGACGACAATTAATATTACGGCACCTTCATCGTCGAAAAATTAAAACTCTAAATAATGAACTCAAACTCTATACCATAAATGTTAAACTTTATTTAAAGATGACAATTAATATTACGACGACTCGATGATAAAAAACTAAAACTCAAAATTCTAAACCTTAAACGCTATTAACTAAACCTATAACTTAATGAAAAATATTAATTAATATTACGACGGCTTCGCCACCAAAATCTAAACTCTAATATCACAAAAAATATAAATTTATATAAAAATAATAATTACATCAAAATTATATCCATTTACGTCTTAAATCCAAACAAATCAATCATGGTCCTAACCGATGAGCGCTTTGATATATGATACAGAATATATATGGGAGCCCGTCGCAGACAACAATTGCCCTACCTGAACGAACCTGCCGGTCACTGCGCCCAAACACTCAACTGCAAATTCTCCTTTTCCTAGACAACAAAACGAGCTAGCAGATGCCCTCGCAAAGTCTGGCTTATCTCTCAATGTTGTGGGAGAAATCTGTGAATTCGAGAGTGGATTAGGCGGGTCAAGGATTAATCTAGCCCACCTGACCATCCTGGACTCCTGCACTCTACCGAATCCATGGAGGCCCGAACAGTCTCCGAGGGTTGTACATGGCGGGTCACAAAGCGCCAGTGAAGGTTGCACGTCGGCTACGGACGAGACAAGTCTGGATTTTATCTACAGGAACCGCGAAGCTCACAGCATCCATCGCCTGGAAAGAGATGAAGTTCCTCATGACACTTGCTCTATCTTTTTGTCATCTGGCGCAAGTAGACCAGGTGTTTAGCTATGTGATGTATATCACACTCCATTGTAACAAAAAAAAAATATGGTGTCTTCAATGAGTGGGTGGATTGATCTTCTGCATTCATCTTCGAAGCTCATGGATCAAGCAGCTCCTTCAGCTCAGTTTCCACCGCTTCAGGTTTTGATTTTATGATGGATTTATGCGTGATATTGCATTTCGAAGTTTCTTTTACGGCTGAAGTTTTACAGTATGAAGACTGATTGATTCCTTAATCGTTTTTGCGTTTCTTTTCTGCTGGAATTAGCGGGATTTGGATCAATTGGAGGCGCTATCAAAGAAGTTGAAGGCGAAAACTCTTCGGGCTGAAGTTCCTTCGGAGTCAATTGCGGCTACGAGGTTATTGTCATTTCTCACCTGCTAATCATCCTCTGTGCTTTACCCGATTCTCTTGCTGTAGAAGTTATTTATATTGGTAACTTAATGTCACTGGTGCTCCAATCAGTTCAGATTTTAACCCAAAAAAGTGAAGGAATTTTTTTTTTGAAGGAAGTGTTTCTTGAATTTGAGAAGATTTAAAGTGTATTTGTATTGTACTATATTTGAGAAGTTATTTCTTGTTCGTCGCATGAGTGTATTTGTATTGTACTATATTTGGCACTTACTTGCTGCTGGCTTCTAGCTCGAGAAGGATTGAATGCGGAACAGCTTGCTCGTGATCTCAAGTCATTTGAGTTAAAGGTAAAGTGTCTTATTTCTCTGTAGATAGATGTAATTTCCTTTAATAGTGTTATCTATCTAAGACTCTTAAGTAATGTTGGAAGTTCTGAATGTGAAAATCATTCATCATAGCTTGAGTTTAGACTGGTATCAATTTTCATTCTGCGCTCGTGTGTTTCTTTATATGTGGTTTTCATTACACTCATTTTATCAATATTTTGCTTGGAATCGTTGCTGAGGATAGAATTGTTTTTAATATCTTGAAAATCATGACTGAAATTGCATTATAAATTATATTATTTGCTTATATTTTCTCCCATTTCCTCCTGAAGACGACATTTGAAGATGTCTTCCCATCGGAAACCACAACTGTCGAAGAGTATCTTCAACAGGTTTACCTCTTCGAAACTATGACCTCAGCAACATCTGTTCTTGCACAGCTGTAAGGGTTTGGGTAGAATGTTCTTGATGTTTTATGTGTATGATACGTGCAACATCAGGTCCATGAAATGATAATGCTCTCAGCTATTGAAGAAGCTCAAAAGGATAATCGTAGAAGTTTTAATGATTATATGATGTCAGTTTTGCAGGTAATTATCTGGATAATTGTTATTTGCCATAGTTTGAATTTTTGGTAAAATCTCTCGTCGTTTTCATCTCTCCTGTTTATTTGAAACTTATCTCCATAGGAGGATTGGCAAAAGGAGAAAAATGATTTTCTTCAGAGTCTTAGCCGACTTTCTACCCTGCCTAGAATTAATAGTTGTGAGTCCAGTCGCAGCGTTGGCCATCATGGTCAAATAGTACCCACCACTTCAAGTCCTCAGCTTTCATCGTGTCCACCTAGCATGGTGCCTGCCTCTTTGTCCAACAAACCTTTGATTGAGCAAAAGGCTGCAGCTTATGTGGAAGTTGTGAGGAATCTTGACAATGCAAGAGAGCGTGGTTTGCCCTTCAAGGTAAGTGGCCAATATTTATATTGATTTTAAACTGCGTATTGCTATTAAGCCATAACATTTAGTAGAGAAAATCATTGCCTTGGTTTATTCAGATTATAAGTTGCAGAATATGTATCTTTTGAATTGTTTATTCAAACTTTTCCATTTAGGTTTCTGTTCTTCTATTATAGTTTTCAAACTTTATGGATTCGGAGGTGATTATTCATTGTCAGCCAGCTGCTGCTTTCAAAAATGCAGTTTGAAGTTTGATTCTTCTGCCACAAAATCTGTCAGTTTGCTGAAAATAAGACACCTATTAATGGTATAATCCCAGTGGATTTACTTATTTCCATTTATCACACAACTTCTGTTTAATTTGTTTTTATGCATCGCCACTGCCAGTCTTGTCCTTGTAAAAACTTTTTGACTCTTTTATCACTATGCTTTGTATTACTTACAGAGTTTGATGGGTGAAGACACAAGGGTTCGACCGACTGTTTCCAGAAGAATGTCTGTAGTAATTGGAGCTCGGCGTCATCTTGAGTTGGGACATGAAAAGCATGTGATGGATATCATTCAGAGTCATTCTGCACTGGTAGATTCTTTTTGTTATTTTTTGTTCTATATTTGGTTATTGGAATGATTATCTTTTCTCCATAACCTTGGCTATTGTACTTCATTATATAGCTAATCATTCAGTTGTGAAAATGTTAGAGAATAGCACTACTGCTTTCTTCTGTTGTAGGTTGATGATTTGTTTTAATGTTTTTAGTCTGTATCATTCGTCATTCATTTTTAATCACATATGTGTTTATTCTTTATATGACTATAGGCTTCTCTTGGTGGGACTGTTGGAAATCTGCACAGAATCCATACCTTCCTCCGGGTTTGTGTGGGGTTACTGTGTTGAAGTTTTATCTGAATGTGTAGTTATATCTTTAATTAATTGTTTGTTTACAATTATTCTTGTTGTGCTTAGTAGGTACGATTAAGGGATTAAGGGGTTCTTGATTTTGATGCAGGCGATGCTCGCCGGCAGCCTCCCATAGACACCACATGGCTGCAGGTATAGTATTATTCATCATCAAAGTTCCTTGCACGTCAACTGGCAAGCCCTTTTTGTAACTCATGTGTGCAGTATATTCTGGTGTCTTGACTGACGTATTCCTGGTCCACATTCTGATACCTTTATATCCTGCTACTTATTCTGATTTCAGTTATATGTGAACTCTAATTTTCTGCTTCAGCATTTTTTTTCATAATATCAAATGGTCTGCGGTAGCTTGCCATGCATTTATACTTTGATTTCGATTTTAGTAACATGAGCAAACAAATATTGCTGATCTAAAAGTAAAGAAGTAGTTTGTGCAATATTCGGTCCGGTTTTACATAGAGACTTCCTAGTCCTTGTGTGGATTCAGTAAATCTATCATTTTTTCTTGTTTATACAAAATTTAATTATTTTTTAAATGTTAGATTGATAAGAAATTCCGCAGATGATGAGTTACAACTAGTGTGATAATTTTTTTTCTGAATTTTGGTTCAATTGTTTGGCTTGCTTGGATAAGAACAGATATACTTTTGTCTGAGGACCGGATACTATGATGATGCTAGAGAAGTTGCCCGAACATCTCGTGTCTCCCAGCAGTTACACTCCTATATATATTCTTTCGTTCTCCTAGCTTTCTGAATAGGTTACCAGTGGAGGGATGGTATCAGCAGAGACTGCAGCTACTGCCTCAGAAGAATGTGAGAAAATATTGCGGACGGTGGACCGAGCATGAAGAGCTTCATATGACAAACAAAAACTACTCCATTATATTTGGTTCAAAGAGGCTGATTGACCAACTACTTGAGAGATACCTACCGTCTTCAATGCAATTGAAGATTTCTTATGGTTCATGTTGTCTGCTGTTCGGGACAGTTCTGCTTGTTCTTCTTCGGGCTATGTTCAAGGCGGACTGTCACCGTACACTTTGGAAGATTTGCAGGGGTATCTGAATAAGTTTGATTCACCATACTATACAAAGAGTGGGAAAGATCCTTTGGTGTATCCCTATACTTTACTTTTAAGCATCCAGCTGTCATTGGCCGTTTTCCATTTGACCAGAGATAGTGAGGATGATGGATATAGTGCTGAGGCTGTGCATATAGCAACTGTGCTAGCTAACCCCAAGGGGTTGGCCTAGTGGTTGAAGTCTGAAACTTAAGTCTCCAAAGTGGGATGAGTTCTCAGGTTCGATCCCCACTGGGCGCAAACAATTCTTTGGGGCCACGATCGCGGGCCAAAGGCCCGAGTCATACCCGGTCCATGTGGAGGGGTCGCTTTGCATGGATTCCATGGATTAGTCGGACCAAAAATGGTTCTGGATACCATGGTTATCCAAAAAAGCAACTGTGCTAGCTGATTATGGTGTTCTTTCTGAAGTTTATGGATCTGGATCAGGTAAAAAAACATGGACTTGCGGATTCTATTGCAGAGACGTCTAGTATAATCAGGCAGTATGGAACAGCCTATTTATGTCATTGTGACTTATTGATCGCGCTCGAGATGAGACATCTGTTTCTGCATGAAGCTGCTCAGCAATGTCAGGATGCTGGTTTGTATGATAAAAGTAATCTTTCTTTTCTCTTTTTATGCTTATGGCTCAGCATGATATATTTGTGAGAGTTGATTTTGTACCCAGCCCTTCACTATAACTCATGGTAACTTTTCCTGTTCCAAAGCAATCTACTTAGGCAAGTTTTTTTTTTTAGGTTCGGACCGGTCCATACTTCTAATCTGAGCGGCTAAGATCAAATGCTTCATTTAAAACACACGTTTAATCCGATCTTAGCAGTTGGATTAAAATTCAACGGCTCACATTAGAAATTTGGACCGGGATATATTATGAAGAAAATTTCTACTTGGGCATCTAGTTATTCCACCACCACTTCTCACCTTTATGGATCAACCCGATCCATTAATGGTTTGAAATCTCACATCACCGAAAGTAGTTATTCCATTGACTATTTTCACTAGGGGTGGACATTCGAAAGAAAAATTCGAAATTCGGAAGAATTCGAAATCCTTTCCGAAATTATTTTGAAAGCCAAATCGGAAGAAAAATTCGGAAATCGATCACAATTTAAAATGTCGGAATTCAAAATTTCGGAATTCGGATTTCAAATGCCCAAGTATTCACGTAGAGAATTTCCTTTTTTTTTTGGATTCGGAGCATTTGATTATGAAAGGGCACACAAAAAAACAAGAGATGCATATAACCATTTTTGAATCACATATTTCTTTGCTTCACATTTGCACTCAAGCTGTGTTTCTTTGATGAAATTTCTCGGTGTTAGACTTTCCCCATCTTTGATTAATGTAACAAATCTACCATCAATTGCAGTCCATCAAAATCCAGAAAAGAGTTGGAGCATTTTCCGCTGCATTGAATACAATAAACAAATGCCTTTCTGAAGCAATTTCTGATCTGTCTCGTGAGTAGACTAGATGGTGAAAGCAGGATTACTGGGCTTATGACTCTGCAAATGAGATCTGGGAAGCTTTCCAACACTACACCCAAATCAGGTTTGTTTTTGTTGCTACATAGCAAGTTTTAGGTAGAGTATCAATTACACGAAAAAGGAACTATCATCTAAATCTAATAGAGCTATTCTATTCATGTTTGGTTGACAGATCATGTGGTTTAATTATACAAGAAAATAGCATTATCTGATCTCCATTTATTATTTCTGGTCCTTGCATCGCGACTACCTGGTTCGATTTCACTCAGCTTTGCTGATGAACATCATCTGATCTCCCTTGTCATTCTATTCTGTGTAGTCCGGAAGAGAGATCAAACGTTATGGCGCCGCAGCAAACTGTCCCAAGACAGCTTGAAGCCATCCTGGCCATCCATAAACCCGCAACCTCTGGAAATCAATTAAAGGCGTTGGTGGGCTTACACTCTTAAAAGCCAAGGTAGTAACCAAGGCAAAATAGGGTGAAGCACTACGTATACACTTGTGGCCTTTATGTAGCTTGTGTTATTGGGTTTACCTTTTTTTCCCCGGGTCGTTAGACCATTTTCTGCTTCAATACCAAGTTGAAATTCGAAACAGACCCGACCCGGTGGGTTCGGGCCCGTGCGTGTGTGCGCGCTCGTGGGTCAATATATAATGAACGTGAGCTTACACTCTTAAAAGCCAAAGGTATCAAGGCAATAGGGACATATTATTATATACTAGTCTATTAATTGTTTGTAATCGATATGGGACAATTAACTCTAACACCATATTGTTTATTAAACAATCACGTTTCTTAAAGTTGTGGTGTATATCATTATTTGAGCAAATTTTCTTCTGCAGATTGCCAACTTTCTTGCTAGCAACCTGAACCGGAACTGGCCTCGTGATTTGTATGAAAAGGTTGCTCGAAGCTTTTGAATGTTTTTGTTACAGTACTGCACTGCAGTTGATGAAGAAGAGTTCCTCTGCTTAGGTATTAAGAAAGCAAGCACGTTCGGAAAGAGTGAGTTTTTATACGAGAACAATGTAATCGATCAATTAGGAGGATGCTACGAAAATAAACAGTTAGAGTTTATATGGGACTCTGTTTCGCAGGTGAGTATCTTATATTTAAAACTCCACATCACAAAATCTTATATTTATGCCAACTTCCGAAATTAAAACAAAGATTTCTTTTACGTGAAGAGTTGGTTTCAATTTCAACCTCTTCTATATATATACATGTAAAGAAAGCCCTGCCTTATGACTGTTTTGCTTTTTCTTTTACTCGTCATTCTTCTCAACAAAGAAAGGATTTGGACGGCTTGCATACTTCTGCACTCGTTATATTGGCGAGAAGTCGACCGAGCAGAATAAGCCCTGACTTTCACTCGATCAAACATAAAGGGAATTGAACCCAAGTCGATAATACTTGTGATAACAAGCTCTGCTGTTAGACTTTCTTATCCCATCCCATGGATATCAATCAGCCTTCTGACATGGTGTTCGAGATCCTCACGCGAACGATGAATTTACAAACGCTGGACAAGTTGAAGATGGTGAGCAAAACATGGAACGAGATAATCGAGGAGGCGGGTTTCGTGCGTCTCTTAAGCCACAGAACCACGAACCTGTACGGTTATCTCGTGCAGGACATGAGACGATGTGCGTACACCACGGATTTCGCATCATGCAATGGTGATCTCACTAAAGACTTCATCCCGCGTGGTCGTGACATCAGGATTCTAGCGTCGTGTATTCAAGGGATATTGTGTTGTGTATGGCCGGAATACACGAGGTACAGGTACTTCGTATATAAGCCCGCGACGAAGCAATGGATGAAGATACCGAATCCGAAACTTCGTTATCACGCAGAGGGACATGCCATCGTAGTCCTAGGATCGAGGCCGTTGCGCTACAAGATTGTTAGAATATCTAGAGGAGTATTACGGACAAGGGATTTCTATTTCTATAAATGTGAGATATTCAGCTCTGAATCCAGGAAGTGGGTTGAGATACAAGATTTGGCCCTCCCGTTTCATGAGTTCATCCTTGATGCACGACTATCCTCCCCAGTCACGATTGGCTCCTCTATCCATTGGCTAACCTCAAAAGACAGCGTCTTGATGTTTAACGTGCATGATGAATCATTTACGAAGTTTCCTCTACCTTTGTCGATTCATAACAGTGGTGGTTCGATACGAGTGAAGGGGATTGTGAACCATAAGGGGAAGCTCGGATTCACCTGCCTGACGGGAGAAGGAGCAATGGAATTATGGGTAATGGAGAATAGAGTAAAAATGACTTGGGAAAGAAAGATGGTATTGAATGCAAGTATTCTCCAAGAGGCCTACTCGATTGGTGTCTGTAATGATGAGATCGTGTCCTTAAATACATCTTGTCTTTATTATGACATATTTCAGTTTCGATCTGATTTGGAGCCGATTGAAGGGTGGATGCACATTTCGGATGTCCCCTTCTTTCGTGTAAGAAGAGGCCAGGTCCGAAGGCGTGAGAAGGATGAAGGATGGTGGAACAGCAGGAAGATCAAGTTTTGTATTGTTTTGGTTTTGTTTGTTGTTTCAATTCTTCTCAAGATAGTAGTAGTTTTGTGTTGATTATGAGATGGAATTGTCTTGATCGTATTGAATAAATTAATATAATTGACTTCTATGGCGAGATGCTTGAATAATTAATATAACTGACTGAAGTTCTTTTGATATTGCAATTTGTTTTTTTTATCGACCTTCATTAACTTAATCAAAAAAATTACAAGTAGACTATGAAGATTTTTTCTTGAAGAATGTTAATGTGCTTGAATTAATATAATTGACTAATGTTGTTTTGATGTTGCAATTTGCAGTTTTTTGCTTGAAGAATGTTAACTCCAGGATTTTGGAATCATGAAATTATCACTGTCATGATTATCACAAAATTATGTAGTTTTACTTGCAATGGGACTGAACTTGGACGTTACGATATTAATAATCAAGGTTGGTTTTCCCTATGATCTTATTGTGTGGAGTATACATACTTTTTTTTATGGCAGATTATGCTGGATTTTTTGGGAGAAAAATATAGGATCTAGAGAATATTAACTCTGTTTTTATCTATGCAAATGAATAGTCCTACAGCAATTTAAATTGATGAACGAGGACTAATTAGAGTCTCAACAAATAAAACAAGCTCTGCATGAAAAGCAATAATCATGCATTAAAATTAATATTTTGCCTTCCTATTTATATATATTTTATTGACATGATTCATTAATATTGTGATGTGATAATTATCACAATAATATATTATATTTTTTTAATTGTAGTTATGATTTTGTGATTCATTTGAGGATTGTGTGAAGTTGGAAACTTTGAGCTCGTACGTAGGCTTTTTAACGACATAAATAGGCTCAGGATACTGCCCGACATTTGGGCATTCATTCTGTTAGGTAGTTACAGGCAGTTCTTTTTCTTTTTATTAGCTGCTGCACAGTTACATCTTGTACATGTAAATACCAGAGTTTTGTTCAACACAATACATCACAAATATATGAGCAATTGATGAATTCATAATGGCAAGACGTCAACCTGATAACTGAAAATGCAAAAGTCTGGAACAATGCCCTCCCTACAAAAATTTGCGCTTTCAATTGGAAGCTATTGATGAACAGACTGTCAACCCTGGATAATATGGGGAAAAGAGGAATTGTGATTGACTCACCTATATGTCCACTATGTGGCCTGGAGCACGAAAGTGTTGAACACACCTTCCTCCATTGCCCGACAACCACTCAGTTTTGGCTGGAAATCCATGGTTGGCTGGACTTAACAACGACGACCCTCCCAGGCTCAACTATACAGCATATGGCTCAGTTCAGCGATATGCAGAAGCCCTCCTGGCCAACCCGCTTCTGGAAAATCACTTGGCAGCTCTCAACGTGGGAAATCTGGCGGAGGAGAAATGCAATTATCTTCAGGCAGGAGCAACCGGATATGCAGCACGCGGTGGAGAGAGTCAAGTTGCAACTCTTTCTCACACTTCGGCTATTGGGCCAAATAGACCTGGTAATAGATTTTGTAACATGGTGTACGGAGCCCAACATCTGCATGAGTAAAGCCTAAACACACATAAATGGGCTGAGTCTGTACATATGTAAATATTTTTAAAAAATATTAATAATAATAAAACAACATTACTTATCAAAAAAAAAAAATACCAGAGTTTGTGAAATGAAAATCTCTTAATTAAAAAAAATAGCATTAAAGCAAAGACTCGAAAGCAAAATCACTTTGTGTTAATAAACAAGACCATTGAAAACATAAATTGATGAGTGACATTCATTCTTATAAAATATCAACTATTTTTTTTTTGATAGGCTATAAAATATCAACTATAGACAAGGAAAGCAACAAAAAAGAGAGAACAAGCCAGTATGTATATGCGCTTAGGTAGGATACAAATGATGATTGTAGATAACAAACTGAACTAGTGATGCATGGAGAAGGATATATATGTACAAGCAGATTAATGAACATAACAACATGACAAAGAAGAATGATTTTTTATAACACCAGATTTAAATGAAATTAGATTCACAATGCTACTATCTTACAAAAAAGGAGATAAAACTCATATGAACTAGGGGAAGTGAGTCTAGATTTAAAACATAACGCCATATGATGAAATCATAAAAAAGGTCAATGTGTAAATAAGCAAATATTCAAACTTGTCACACAGCAAAACGATGAGTAATGATTAACTAAATCGGTAAAATATTTTTATGTATTACTCTGATTAGTTGGGGTGATGCTAATCACACACCACCTTCTATTAATGGAAACTGGGTCCCACATATACACACACATAGGTGTGTGTGCGTGCTCACCCATTAATAGGGGGTGGTGTAGGGTGGTGCTCTATAGCGCCACCCGATCAGGGGAATGCCGTGTTGTATGAACAGAGGAAAAGCAACCGGAATTCACACAACCACAACCATACAATAAACACATTTGGTAGTATTAACAACCAACATAAATTCAGAATGCTAGCAAACTCACACAATCCTCTCCTCCCACTCATATCTCAAAAAATCAAGTTATATAAGGTACCAGCATTTCAATCTGAACTACAGGATCCAAATTCTGGGATATGCTTGACATAATAAGTTCAAGATGGAATGCAGACCTCTTTAATCAAAGCTCTGACATTTATCTGTGTGGGAGGAATTCACACAGTAACAACATTAACACCTACAAATAAACAGAATACTCAGAGAAAGCGATCACAATACTCAGAGAAACAGAATTCGCAGCTTCTGTGAATGGATAATGAAGTCGATTCTGTATAAATCGAAAAGAATAGAGAGAAGAATACCTAAAATTAGTGCTATTAAGGTGAGATATAATCCAGTCCTGTTGAGCTTCAACTTCGCTAATAAGTCAACCAACTTCTCGTAAGCGACTGCAGGAAACAGCTGAATTGCTATGCATTTTCTATTAAGTGACTGCAGGAACCAAACAAGGGAAATCAAAATTCTCTAGTAAGCAGTAAAAAATACAGTTATTTCGCGAAACTTGAAGAAACACAACAAAAAACTAAAAAGAAACAGCAACAAGACCCTCGGGGGAGAAAAGTTAAACAATCCAACACATTTGCCCAAACAGAATCCACTTACCAGGCAATTTCTTTCCTCCGTTCTTCGTCGGGCTTCTCTCTTTTGCACTTCTCTGGGCCTGGGCCATATATTTAATTTTTTGATTTTTTGGGACAGGCCCAAAATTGGCCCCGGGCTGAAGCCCGAGCCCGCCTACACATGGGTTCGCCCTTGCCAGACGGTGTAAAAAGATAACTTTAATTAAAAGAGGGAATCCCAAACGATAACACCAGTCACCAACCCACTACAAGCCCAAGTTTATTGTAAAACTAACAAAACTCACATTCTAGGGTTTAAATTCCCCTATAACTTTCACTACTGCATTCGCCGTTGCGTTTGCTGTAGTTGTATTTCTCTACGCAGCCACGAACAATAGTGAGATATCAAATGCAAATCTTCATATTGTATGCTAGTAGTTGTTGTCATCCATGGATTTGCAAGTTCTTACTGAAATGCTACACAACAATTTCTCCCATCCACCGTATCACTATGTGGGATATCAATTCTTGCATCCACAGCCCTCTGCAGCATGAAGAAGAAACAATTGTTATACAACCAATTGTTGTTAACATGATCATCGTGTCGTTCCTACAGAGGCATGTACCAGACGAATTTTAAAACAACTCTAATAAAGAATATTTTATAACCATCCCCACATAAAACAATTATAAAAGTTTACCTTCAGTGCTCCAAACACACGGTTACCGGTCGTGGTTCTAAAAAGGCCAACATCCAGGAGAGCACGGAAGGGCCTCCTGCTCTCAGAGGGTTCAACAGAGTAATCCTCACCCGTGGCCTGGCAATAAACCAATTGCTTAGTAATTGGGTAGTAGTAAATGACACCATAAATAGAAATTCAAATACAAAACGAAACAGATATGCAGCAACAACATAAGACATTATTTCTACATTTCCCTGGTACTCCTTGTCCACCTCGAGCTTTTTGGGCACACGGCGACCCAAAAGAAGCCCGATGCAGTATGCTGGTTTTCAATTCAAAATAAGTCAATTGCTCAAATCAACCCAAAACAAATCAACAAAACTCGGAGATAAAAAATATACCAGCTGCATAGTTCGTAAGGCCAACTTCAAGTCCAAAATGCAGAAGCTCATGCGAGTAGGCTGCAGCTAGAACATGGTCACCCGCAATACTTGCAGACACAATCTGGGCAGTTTTGTCTTTGTTGATCTGAACACGATGTTAAGAAACTAGCAGACAGCAATTTTTTTTCGTATGGTTGAGAAAAAGTGCATAGTCAATGGAATAATGCATAGCTTCATCAGATAGGAACATGGAAACAGCATGATAAATTAACACGTCCATTAGTTAGTAAAATGAAGGATACAAATCGCACAACAAATCGATATTTTGGAGTGTTGTTCTTAATCTTGTCCTGATTAATCAAGCGAATTCTTGCCCGGTAGTCAGTCTTACCCTCTGCATTGAAAACAAACAATATCATAAAGTGCAGCAGCAACCAAACAAAAATGTAAAAGAATCAAATGCGACTTACGTCTCCTTCTCTTAAATTTAACTTGGAAACGCTTGAAATAAGCATTAGACTTCTGGGCTTTGGCAAACGGCTGA
>JAOYMZ010045972.1:0-14617 GCA_025802335.1 Pinguicula primuliflora | reverse complement strand
AGTTTATTATTACTAATTTAAGTTGCATTAACTGAAAGTAATATTATGCATTCATTAGTGTGTGTCACAAACAAAAGTGACTATAAAATTAACCCACTTCTTAATAAGTGGTGATGCACCTCACTACAAACAAAAAGGCCACAGCCAAGGTAGTTTGGTTTGCAGGGAATTAGGTGAATTTCTAGTTAAGAGATCTCGAGTTCAAACCCCAGTAAAAGCGTTTGGCAAGGCCTAAATCACAGTATTTATCTCAGTTAATTACTTAAAAAACACACACATGTCACTCTCACTTCTACACTTCTTAACCCTATGTCACATATGGAAAATGATATGCCGCAAGAAATTTGTGCAAGAAAAGTATAAGAAATACACTTGTCGCCATATAACTGGATCATGACTTGACTAATACTTTTTTGTTATCCAATAATTTTTCGTCACTTCATTTTCTTGACCTTTTTTTATCAATATTTTCTTATTGTATATCCTTTGTGATCACGAATACAATCAAATCAGTGTGAGCTGCATTATTTCATGAAATACTCCTATATTTTTTTAGCAAGGCAAATACTCCTATATTAATTCTAGAAGATGTCACGGTTTTCCTCCTACCGAAAAAAAAAGAAGTAAAAAAGGACGGTTTTCCTCCTACCGAAAAAAAAAGAAGTAAAAAGGACGGTTTTCCGACAAAACGTTGTACTACTAGACACATCACACATGGGATGATGATGGAGAGACCGGAGTTCAATTCAAACCATTGGCTAACAAACAAACATAAGCTTCGTCTGTTCATTGATTTTCCCTACATTTACCCTACCTACTCCAGCATCTTCTAGCTTCATTGACTTCTATCGTGATACTGTTCATACTATCATCGGAAATGGCGTCGGGGAGCACGTCCGACAACGGAGGCATCAGTATCAGTCCTTTGCTTCCGAGGATAGTGACGGATGTCGGTGTAGAGCGGAGAAGTAGCTCTGATTCCGCCACCGCCATTCTTGTTCTAAGTACCGTGGTCGCAGTCTCCGGCTCCTACGTTTTTGGTTCTGCTGTAAATTCCTGAGCTGAGAATGAAGTTGAAATATGTCTTTGTTGTTGTTTATGAGCTGTAAAACTTTCTTATTTTCTGACTTACTGGAGCACCCAGCAATGGGTTGGCGTGGCATTTGCAAGTTTATTCGCAAAGCTGAAAGCTTTGGGTGTATGCAGGTGGGATATTCATCTCCTGCTCAATCTGGAATTCTAGATGATCTTGGGCTGACACTGGCAGAGGTGAATATTCAGATTGATTGTGTGGAATTTGGAAATTTTTTTTTGGATAAGTGTGGAATTTGGAAATTGATTTGAAATATAAAGTCATGAATAAACCTTGTGATAAACTGACATTTTTAAAGTGATGATGGCTATTGAACTTGGTGGTATACCCTTTCATTTTCGTTAAAACCAAACCAAACATAACATACCCAGTAAATCATGTTCATTGATTTGAAATATGTCGGAAATTGTTTCGGTGTAGACCCTTTCATTTTGGTTGATATCTTATAATCCTGTCTTTGGATGCTTGCAGTATTCCTTGTTTGGCTCAATATCCACTATTGGAGCTATGATTGGAGCTGTGGTGAGCGGTAAGATAGCAGATATCTTTGGAAGAAGAGGGGTACGAGCTTATTCCTGCCACTTGGTTTTGAAATTAGAATATAATTCATTGTATAGCAGCAGTCTTAAGTGTGTTTAACGTGACAATTATGAAATAATTTAGGCAATGGGATTTGCGGAGCTTTTCAACACCATCGGATGGGTTGCAATAGCCTTCTCAAAGGTGCACTTATCTTCATTGATTTATTCTTCAACCCTTATGGTTAAATCAAGATTATTTACGTTCGATTGGTCTTTTTTTGGTAATTCTATGGGTATCCAAGTCCTTCGGGGATGACTAGTCGCAATAGACGGTTCATATGCGGCGACCCCCACCAACGAACCGGGCGAAACTCGGGCCGAAGCCCGCAGTCGTGGCCCAAACGAATGGATTCGAAGCTGCATCTCCAATTGTGAGATTCAGGTCTTCTACCACTGGGGCTACCCGTCAGGGTTCGTTAGATTGGTCTTATTTAACAACCTCCCATTGCTATCTTACAGAATGCATGGTGGCTTGATCTTGGAAGGCTGTTGACAGGATTTGGAATCGGGCTTCTTTCCTATGTGGTACTTAGGGTTTCAAGTACACCATGTTGTGCACTATTTAATCCCTCGAATATTTGACATCTTATGAATCAGTAGGTGCCAGTATATATTGCAGAAATAACACCTAAGAATCTTCGAGGAGCATTTACTGCAGTCAACCAGGTTAGACTAAAAAAAATACTTCCTTGCTTCTAAAAGTTATAGTGTGATACGAAGTTAAAGAAGAAAGACAAGGGCCTTACAGGACAAGTGATATGTATGTATTGCATAGTATTAGTTGTTGGTCCTTTTGTATCTTTTATATTGCTTAGAGGTCCATGGCTTTGCTTTTATATATAGGACAACACGTGGGAGGTAAGGGACATGTAATCTCATTTGGAATGTTCTATTGAAGTTGAGTAGAGAAAGTTCATCTACTATCATCATAGAAAAACCAAGCCTAACGATTACTTTAGTCCGGTAACACGATTCAGACCCCGGGATCGTATCATAGTGCATGTATTATACTGACATAAAATCTTTTGCGTCCTTAGTTGATGATATGCATTGGCGTCTCAGTGATGTATCTTGCCGGTAATGCCATCAGTTGGCGCACCTTGGCCTTAATAGGTAATCTCGTGTAGCTTTCGGCCTATCCTTAGTTATATGCACGTTTCTGATGACGAGAGGCATGCTCCCTGACATTATATCAGGAACTATTCCTTGCTTGGTACAACTAATTGGTCTCTTCTTTATCCCGGAGTCACCTAGATGGTTGGTAAGCTTGCAAGATTCTAGTATAAGTCTGCATTTGATTAATATTTAATACTATGTCATATCTACAGGCTAAGACTGGTAACTGGGATGGTAGTGAAGCATCCCTGTTACGCCTTAGGGGGAAGAATGCAAGTATTCACGAAGAAGCATCTGAAATCAGAGTAACAGCTTCATATTTTAAATTCCAGTTGTCTGAACTGAAGTACTTAGAATAGATTCTTCTCTTTGATCCGAACTATTTGATTCAGATGAGATATGCAAATGTGTTGCTTGCAGGATTACACAAGAACTCTAGAGAAACTCAAAGACTCGAAAATAATGGATTTGTTTCAAAGAAAATATGCTCACTCGCTCATTGTAAGGTTCAATTACTTTCCATTCCCTCTCGGTACATTTTGTGATCTCGACAATGCATTTTGGCACTTCATTCAGATCGGAGTTGGATTGATGGTTTTACAACAATTTGGAGGGGTTAATGCCATTGCTTACTATGCAAGCACAATATTCTCATCAGCTGGTAAATTAATTTCCTCAAAAGAGATCAAATAACGAACAGATGCACTCAACTCAGACGGGTTGCCCTAGTGTTTGAGGATCTGAACTTAAGTCTCAAAGAGCAGGAGGTTCAGGTTCGAATCCACTGGGAACGAGCAATTTGTTTGGGTTACGATCGCGAGCTTAGACCCGAATTTGGCCCGGTTTGTAAAAGGAGTAGCTTTGCATGAATCCCTATGTATTAGTTAGGCCGGACAGGACATCGATACCATAGGTTATAAAAAAAAACGAACATATGCACTTAGCTGGCCGTTAAAGTACGGACTGACTGTTGAATCGCAACAGGTTTTTCAGATAGGCTTGGAACAACAGCAATGGCGGCAGTTCAGGTTAATATATTCAAGATTTTCTCCTTCACAATTTTTCATTACGCTTCTCCAACTTCTGAGATGTTCCATTTTTGCAGGTTCCCATGACCCTTATAGGTACCCTTTTGCTGGATAAATCCGGACGACGTCCACTGCTGTTTGTGAGACATTTTCACAGCTTACCTTGAATTTGTTCATCCCCAACAAGAATAAAAACATTAACATGATCTTTGTTGCACCAGGTTTCAGTGTCTGGAACTTGTTTGGGTTGTTTTCTTATTGGATTGTCATACTTATTACAGGTTAAGATTCTTATCATATCTGTCTCTCAGAGGGAAGAGAGAACTAGTCACTAACTAGACTCACTACATAGTGTGAAATGCCCTTGTGACACTGTGGGATTGACCGGTCAGCCAAGGTGTTGAACACTAACCCACCTGCCGTACCAATACCGCAGTGCTACATAGGCACTACATAGTGTGCGGTGAGTTCCTCACCGCATACCCCAGCATCCTGTCTCAAAGCATGTATATTCTGTTACTAAAACTAGCCTGTCGTTCTTCCAAGTGCAGGACCTGAAGGTCGGACATTTCAGCCCTTCCCTAGCATTTGCTGGTGTACTGGTAATGCATTGTCTTAACTCTTAAACATTTCCAAAGTTTTCCCTCCTCCATCCAAGAATAAGACATCTTTTGTTTGTCCTTTGCATCAGATATTTACAGGATCCTTTTCCTTGGGCATGGGAGGCATTCCTTGGGTTATAATGTCTGAAGTATGAAATAAAACCTGAAAATCTCGTCCAAATTTCTACTTCAGATCACTCATGAATATGTTCCTACTGCAAATTTCAGATATTTCCTATCAACGTGAAAGGCGTAGCCGGCAGCCTGGTGACTGTGGTCAACTGGTTCGGTTCTTGGATTATTACGTTTTCGTTCAACTTTCTTGCACAGTGGAGCTCAGCAGGTAGGTTATTGCATGTAGTCAGTGTTTGAGAAAGCATTGGGCGGACTCTGGATGGTCAGGATCCGCCCAGCATATAGACGGCCTAAGCGCTCATATAAGCAGCATAAACGGATATTCGGACAGAGCGCACAACGCCTAGGCAGCCTTCTCGAACATAGCCTGTAGTCATGCTTATTTTAGTTATGGTAGTATAAGAATGCTGCTGTTGTATCAACCATTTCAGGTACATTCTTCATCTTCGCAACTGTATGCGGTCTCACTATCATTTTCATCGCTAAACTGGTCCCAGAAACCAAAGGCCGGACACTCGAAGAAATACAAGCGTCACTCATCTCATTTGGAGCTGCTAAATAATGCAACTGGTATGGTCTTGGAAGATCCTATAGTTCATCTGCTGGTACTTTACTTTTAGTTCTTAAGAGAAGCAAGAAGCAAGACAAAATCCCATAAGATTATCTCAAAATTCGACAAAATACAAAGCAAAATGGACCATCATCAAGGGTCACGTTGTTATCTATGGGTACTCTATAAACTACAAGGGGCGATCTGGAAGGAGAAGCCTCATAACTATGTTTCAATATATGGTTGTGACAACTATCTTTTCCTACCCTTTACATGTAAAAATACAAGAACAAGTGACTTTACCTTCTTTTCCCACTTGAGCTATTGATTAGCTAAATGCTCATCGGATGTTACAGGAGGCTCGCTCCTGGGAAAAAAATGAAAGAACACGCTGAATCTTTGGTGTGAGAGATGTACTATGTGCATGTTTTCGTTCTTGATCATTATAGTTGCGTAGTATCGGTGCCGTCTCACCCGGGAACTTTTGGGCAAGTTGAGTTATATGGTATATGGATCAACCAAAATGGAAACCAGTTGATTTGAAGGCGTTGCTCGAAAGGTTGGGAAGCTTGTGAACTGCAATAACACCAGCTGCTAAAGCAGCTACTGAAGCTAAAACAAAAGCCGGTATGTTCCCTCCTCCAAATAAAGCATCCCATGGACCAGCTCCAAGGGAAACAACCATCTGAAACAGAAGTTTCATCAAGATGTTGAGGTTTTAGCTAGTAGCACAAGACAAGAAAGCTTGAGGATCGCTGCGTCCATTATCAATAAAACGCATTCCTTTCGGGATAAAAAAAAGGAGTATCGCTGCACTTAAGTTAGGGAAGGGCGTAAACATAGAAGCACGACTAAACAACCTGAGGTATCACAATGGCAAGATTTAGAACTCCAATAGCCATTCCTGAACACGAACATAGGATTTCAACGATATAAGTTTCAAATAGAAAGAGAAAAGAAGATGAAAACAAACAGATTTTGAGTTTCTTTTTTTTATGAGTAAAGATATTGCGAGCTAACCTTGTCCACCTCCTGAATCAGCAGTTAGCTCGGCCGTAACTGAGAACGGTACGCTATATGTGACCTATAATGCAATTAAAAGCATAAGCAGAACTTTGGAGGGCAAAATCAAATCTTTCAAAAGGGATGGACAGGAAAAAAAAGCAACACCCACTTTGCTAGATTGACAAATGGAAAATTGTTATTTCTGAACTGTATAACATAAAAATCACTTACTGCAAGAGGGAGTCCAAGAAGAGCAAATACAACCAACGAGGCAACCTTAGTAGTTCCATTTGCACCAATCACATGCTGAATTCCATCAGAATATTGCCTTGCAGATGCCAGGCTAATAATAGCAGTGCCAGCCATGCAGATAAACACAATAAAATTGCTGCTTGCCCAAACTAGCCTAGGCCCAATCCATTGGCACATCGGTTCAATAAAAAAGGAGGTGATGCCCAAAACAACCTGCAATTATGGAAAGAATCTCAGAAGGTGCCTTAAAAGATTGAAATGCCGGATAATACAATTCCGAGTGCTCGAACTAGGATCTACATAAAACTGAAGGTCTAAATGCACTTTATTTTGGGTTCTTACAGAATTCAATAGCAAACCAAATGCACCTTCTCTGACACCTTGATTATAAGCTTGGACTTCAGCAGCATCTCCATTTGGATCACCATGGAAAACCTCCCTACCCATCCAGTCCGTGTCAAAGAGGAAAAACGGGAACCAGGACAACTAATTGGAACAAGAATATAATAAAAATAAGAATACAGAAAATCACAAAGGCCGTGATCAAAAGCGTCAATTTTCGGACATTGACAGCTTCATATGTGAACATGCAACGCATACCCATGTTAAAGCCATGACAGCGAGCACTGAATACATAGGTGGAGGTAAATGGCGCAAATTGGTTAGTAAATTAACTAATACAGCCCCAGGGTTGTCATGAAAAGAGTCATCTTTGCTATCTGGTGCTTCTTGTTCCTCAGACACATCACCATGATCCATCCTTTCCGACTTGATTTCCACGGTGTACTGGTCTAGTTCTGAACTCAGTTTTGATTCTGAAAGGTCAGAAGTTTCTTTCAGCTGGCGTTCATCCAAAAGTGGAGCAGAATCTGATAGATGGTGCAGTTGTTTTGGTATCAAGGGTACTTCCTTCGCAAAGTAGAGGGTCACAACCGTACAAATCGAAAGGAATGCCTATATAGGACTTAGAATTTAGAAAAACAGAAATTACAGTTTCAAAGGGCAAGAGAAGCTTCTCTTAAATATTTTTAAACAAGAAGAGCAAAGTTGATAGCGACACAAATGAGTAAGGAATAACGTAACAATAAAGAAATTGCCAAAATACTGACTGGCATATTCTTAATCATGTTAACCACACTCTTCACTAGAGGTTTGGATAATTAGGAGTTTCTTACCGACAAACCCAAACCATTAGCTTTTACTTTTCATAGTTTTTTCATTTAAGGGTAGAACATCAATAGGTTCAGGTAGAAGGTCACTAGGTATTTTCAGACGTTTTTTCGTTGTTTTTGTTTTCCATAGGTCGAAACTATGCCAAGCGTATGATCATTAATGCAGATGACGTATTTTTGGGGGGCAAAAAAATCATATTAATTGCTATAGAAATTTGCCGATTCTAAAATTTTCATGCTCAAATAGGCAATGTAAATTGCGTAATTCTGATACCACCAGCTTATCGTGCTCAAACATGAAAAGCAATGCAAATAGGTAATTTTGATCAGGGGAAAATAGTTGAGCCGATAACTACCAAGATCACCTGAAGATGGTAGTATGGAAGTTTATCAGCACATTAAATAATGCACCATACTTTCACCATCTAAATTGAGCACCCTTGTTTCCTATCTGAAGAGAACCACAACAAAATCCCATATCCTAAAGCGTAACTACTCACCACTGCAACTAAAAAGGCAGCTTTGAGGTTTCCACATGGCTCACAACAAGCTCTGCTTGTCAAAAAAGGAAACCATCTGTTCATGAAGACAATTACTGCACTAGATTAGGGTTTACTGGAAGATGTAAATCGTAATTATTTATTTTTTGATGCATGAAATCCAATTTAGCTTCGTCTGATTGTTTCATGTCCTGGTAACTAAGGAAGTCCTGAATAGGACATCAAACTAATATCCACAAACAGGGGAAACGTTATCATTAAGTATTACCTGTGCCAATTCCCACTAGCACCAGCTGAAAATCCTAGAATATTACCAACGGCCATCCAAGAGCAAAAAATTGCATTTGCCGAATTTCTCTGATCAGGACCTACAATTGCATTGGCAATCTATTTTACTTATACTATACATATGCAAAAACATCTAGTGTTACTAAATATGCTCAAAAAAACTAGCTTCTTTGTCTATTCAGATTTAAGAGAAGAAGATATGTTGACGTTACCAGATAAATCAGCCAATAAAGCTCTAGCAGGACCCTGCAAACAATGAGAGATTTAGGCTTCGATGTGAAATCAAAGGTACAGTAATTCAGAGTATCCCGGAAATATACTATTAGAATCCACCTGAACAGTGTTGTTAGCAAGGTCCAGCATCCAAAATCCAATTACAAAAACAAAAGCTGCCCTGGTTCGAGTACCTTTAAACGTGCTGCATTGGGGCCAGTAATTCCATTACATAAAATTCTATTAAGGATGATAAGAAAATGAAAAATATGGAGCAGAGAAGTTGAAAAACCTGCAATGCTCTTTTGTATCTCCTAAAACGTAGCCAATGTCTGCAGAAAAACCAATAATGATGACCTATATTATAAATCTTAGTTTAGTACACAGTTTTAAAAAAACTAACACGGAGAATAGTAATGATATATTGAATCATACGTACAGCAACAGAGATCATTACGGCTCCAACAAAGATGAAAGGCCTCCGTTTACCATACTTTGAAGTGCATTTATCACTCCATATACCAACACAAGGTTGAACCTGGAGACAAGTGATTTAACTTAACCACGCAGTAAATAAAATGTGAATGGGACATGACGTGACTATCCCAATTATCCTAAAGTAATCTATTCTATATCTGTTCTTAAAGTTAGTCTTTTTTGTACTTTATGGGATAATTATAACCTCCATTTTCTCATTTGACTTTTGATTGAGAATACCAAAGTGAAGCTCACTTTACACTAACTCTCTTCTTTCCACAAAATAAAGTAACTCAAAATCAGGCAAGCCAACACTTCCAATATCATACATTTTTAAGCAGTATAATATTTTATAGTGTAGCACTGCAAGCAATATTAATCTGCTATTCCAACAATTTTGCTAGGAAAAAGAGACAAGCACAAGAACATGGACTCGAAATTAAGGATGGGTGGACATTGTGCACAGATAATGATGTATGAATTCATACGTGAACTGCCCCATGTTACAGTGTACAATTCAACATAATTGGAAAAACAGAGACAAACTTAAGCTTCTCCGGTTAAAGACAACGTTAAAAAAAATTATTCATGACTGCATACCACGAGTCCAGTTATTGGTCCGCAGAGCCATATAAAAGAAGAAGCCGCATGTCCTATACCAAGCGTCTACAGAGAAGCAGAAAGTTAAGTCGGGCGAAAAGGAAAACAAAATGCAGAAACAAAACCAAAAAAAGATCTTATTGAAGATAAACATGTATCCAGTGGAAGAACCTTCGCCATATGAATACATAGAAGCAAACTAAAGTGTACATAGCAGAACATAGAAGCAAATTCAACTCCACCAAATCAACTCCTCGCGCAATAATTTTACAATGCAAGGCTAGTACCAGCGCGGGCATGTACCTGAACATAAGGAGTTAGGAGAGAGAGCTGAAGGGCCCACCCAAACTGCACCCCTGCAGCCACCGTACAACTGAGGATGAGCGTCCACAGGCTGCAATTCGGCGGCGGTGTATGGATCCGATCTGAACCCGGTGACGAATCTCGCAAGTCGGTTAATCCATGTGGTGAAGATGGTTTATGGATCTGTGCCGCCCGTCGCTGATCCAATTCCTCCGCGCCGACAAGCTCCACCTCCCGCTTGAGATTCTTGTACGGCACTCGGGTCGATATGTCCATTTCTCGACGAAATTACTCCGTCAATTTACATGCCCGGAATATGATTGTTCATGATGGGATGTATCGGAATCCACAGTCATTCACAACGAAATCGGAGTTGCGAAAGATCAAAAGGCGAAAACTGGGAAAAAGTCAAATTTATCCGTCAACTTGAAGACGCAGCCGACCTGGAAAGTTGTTTAAAGTCGTGTCCAAATTTTTGGAAAGTAGGACATACGTTTTTTTAGGTGTAGGCTTCTTTTTTTTTGGGAATTTTTTTTAATACAATGTGAAGGCAATAATAGAACAAACAATGCTAGGTCCCAAAAACATATCTTCAAGGCGGTTCAAAGCGGAATGAGCTAGGATTAGCTGGAGAGTACGAGACATCAGTCAAATGACATGCCTGGAGAGCAAGTCGATCGCCATAAAATTCGGAAACCCTTATCTCGTCCGCCCTTCTTGCATGCGGGATAGGATTGTCTACCTCATTGTCCCCCTGAGGCATCTCATCTTTCCAAATTTATTCCACTATTTATTATGCACTTATAAATAATTATGTGTTTTAAAAAGTCACTTTATGATTACAAAGTGTTTTAACTTTATGTTTTGCATACGATTTCGTTAGACTCTTTTAAGAAGGAGATTGTCCAACCTATCTAATTCATGTCTATATATTAAGCGGTCAGCTTCCGTCCTAACTGAATGTCACCTAAGTACCTGCTTAAAGACGCCTAGATCGCGTAGGCATTATGTGGACTCTGAGCATTCTAGTACAACCCACTGCTTTGTCGGACAGTGGTTGTAGCATGTTGAGTTTAGCAACTGGAGTTTGGAGGTTTTCTTCTTCTCTTGAATTGCTATGATGCCGAATTCTAATTTGAACCATTGATCAAAATGCAACGATTCAGATCAAATGAATTTTAATCCAACGGTTCAGAATAAAATTCGAGACCATTTGGCATCATAGGAGTCAGGAGGTAAACAAAAATCTGATAACTTTAAATTCCTGCAGATCAGACTGCTTGTTTCAACATCACAAACAATGATTCTTATATATGCCACTGAGTGAATCTCAAATGATGATATACAATCTATACACATCACAAGGAAGTTGCTCCTTATCTGCAAACCCAAGAAACATAAATTCCAAACACTCTAGGACACTGTTGAATATTTTCACCAAGCTCGTACACCGTAAGACAGTTATTTTGCAGAGCCCTCTTCTCAGGCCAGCAGTAAGAAGAACTCACAATCATGGGGGGTACTAATATGCTTCTGCAGCTCAGCAAGTTCGAAAAGGTACAAAACAAATTTATTGTATGTGCTCCCAAGGTTTTGCAGTTTGCACCCTCTGATGTATGCCAAATAACATCATCCATCGACGACGGCTTTCAGGATGTTGTCGTAGGGGCTTGAGGCTGGCAAATTGAAGTTTGGATGACTCAGAAGTTGAGTGGTACATTGCAGCGGAATACGGGTGTTCAATAGGGCCTGCATGGAAAATACAAGGAGTGGTCATAACTCATACGTATATATTCTTCAAAGCTAATAGTTTTCCATCTCACGTTGAAGATGTATGCAGTCGGTAGAATGGTTTTGGACAGAGTGACAGAAGCAAGCTTGGAAGAGGGGTGTGCAGTGCCATCGTGGTAGGGCAGGATTAACCGATCAGCGGCCCGCACAAAAGTGTTGAACACTTGCCCACCTACCGCATCAATCCCACAGTACCACATGGGCACTGCATAGTGTGTGGAGAGGTACCTCACCGCAATCACCCCAGATCCAGCAAGCTTGTGAATAGCCCCTAATTAGAATGACTGTGAAACGCATTAGTTTATAGTATGAGCGATATGGTGTCTCCCCACATGCAACAAGAATTTTTAGTTTTTACAGTTGCACGAGGATGGGATATTTCAATGTAATGCGAGAATGAATAATCCCTTGTGCTACCTTTTGCATTAATTCAGAGAGGTTAGTACACTTCAGCGTGCCAAAAGAATAGGGGTAAATTGTTTAGTGTAGAAACAACTCACAGTAAAATCTAGTGCTTCAAGACTTGAGCCAGAGGTGTTGATGTGTGACGGGTTCTCTTCCTGATCCTGATTGCGAAGGCTCTCCGGGCTTTGGATTAATGGAGAAGCCATGAAACTGGATATAACTTGCTGCTTCCCAATTTGAAGAGCCTCGCAAAGGCTTGCCATATCCTTGAAGGGCATGTCAGAAGGGGTTAAGGGGAGAATCTGTCCTACATCTTTTGTTGTCTCTGACACCTGCAATATCGTCGTACTCATTCTTCAGAAAGAATTCAGTATGCCACGCACAGTAAAATATACACTGCTTAAGTTGAGTATTAGAAATATGGTTATAGGATTTATTCTGATTAACAGAGTTCAGAAAAAAAAAATCATGGAGAATTTACAGCAAGAAAATCTCTTGTATTTAGGTTACCCAATGGGTTACCCTGACCCGTCCCGGTACCCAGACCCGATACCCGCGGGTGTCAGGTATCGGGTATCGGGTTCGGGTAGTTTTTTAGCTACCCGAAAAAATCGGGTCCGGGTCCAGGTAATGGGTACCCGATACCCGGACCCGATAGGTAAAAGATTTTTTTTTAAAAAATCGGGTTTGGGTCGGGGTACCCGACCCGACTTTTTAGGCAAAAAAACGTGTAAATTTTGGGTACAAATACCCGAACAAATCGGGTTCGGGTATTTTTTTAAATACCCGAACAAATCGAATCCGGGTCCCGGTAGGGCACTACTCGGACCCGAAACCCGATTGTGCAGCCCTACTTGTATTCCAGCAGCAGTTTCGGCCTTCAATTCAATATAAACTAACTTGTTACAATAATTTAAATACCTTAGCCAGACAGCCTCAATATGCCTGAAATAACACTAACCATAACTGATTTTTTTTACATATTCCTTCCTCACTGCAAGTAGTGTTATGGACCTTAAGGATCATAAAAGCCTACATTTTACAGCTAGAAAAACAAGACCAGCAAAAAACTCAGCTCGGATGAAGGGGATGCTTTAAGCAACTACGATAAGAATTGAACGAATGAGTAAGACCTGTGCGTAATTTCCACTACTAAAGTTTCCAAATGAAATAAAACAAGACCAACCACAGAGAAATTAAATGACGTAGTTTGTTACCATACCATATCCAGAAATTGATCAATATTCAGTAGACTTTGACTGCGCAGTGTCACCTGCGAGCAGGACTCGGTTTGACTTGCAAATGAATCAGTGGGATATTCATCACTCGTTGAAACAAACGAATTATCAACCTGCATTAAAAGATATGACTTGATATGCATCTAAATTTTTGAATTAGAAAAACAAATGAAAGCATTAAAGGCTAAAGAACCACCTCATAAAGCTCGGTAGGATGAATTTCTTTAACTAGATCAGTTCCCAATGGGCATACATCATCAGGAAGAAAATGGTTAAGCAGCTGTTCCTTTATATCAGGTGATTCCGCCTGAACATTGATGGCAAAGTTTCAAGTAAGTTAGCAATCGTAACGAGAAATTATATTTAGATCACACGATTAGCTGAAAAGAATACATCTGATAGACTCCCCAAATTTTCCAAAATAAGGGAAGTCAAAGATTCTGCAGATTGCTCGTGTTTTATTTTGGCAGTTGAGAGTAACTTCAATGCATCTTCGTCATCTTCTTTTGACCCATAAACTATACTGCTGCCATCTGCTCCCATTCTCTGATCCACGGCATGTAACTTGCAGTCATCTACCAGCAGGAGAAATGGATCAACCTGTTGACGGCCATTGGTTAAACGTCAGAAGTAGAGCCACTAAAGGCCTTCTGGAAAAAGGAGAAGAAACCAACGTTCTCTTACACCTACTATTTCATCGCTCAAATCAGCCTTGGCAGAGTTGACAAGAGGAAAAAAATTGTAGATTTTTGATGAGAAAAGGATCATAAACGTAGCCAAGGTGAAGAGAGATCTATGCCGAGATGGTTGAAGTGGGCCTACAAATACATAATACAATTTATTAAGTTTGGCATATCAAGCAAACAATATTCTTGCAAATACCCGACTTTATCATTTTTAAAAGTTAATATGGATATAAAATTCGATAGCTGTAGATTCTTTTTTCATCTTATTAACAATTGCTATAATATTGAAAACTAGCCATTTAAACTAAATATTTTTAGCATACAGAACTATATTTACGAGTGACAAATCCGAGAATTAGAAGTAGTCAGTAGAATATGGGAAAAAACCTACAAGTTTCGTAAGAAAGAGGAAATCTGTCAAGGAAAGCTGGAAGTCTTACCGCGGAGGTACTTTCCGTACTTCCGCAAAAATTTGCGAGTACAATCACCATTATCTGGAATGCATCATTAAAGCATATTGCAGTTATTATAGTTAACATCCATCAATTTGAACTAACCTCCTTGAAGGGATATGCTCCTTAA
>JAOYMZ010045961.1:0-14617 GCA_025802335.1 Pinguicula primuliflora | reverse complement strand
AATTGGCTTTTCACTTTCAAATTCCAACTCATCTTTTATATTCAATTGCTGCTCATCCTCTGTATGCTTGCTTTGCTTGATGCTTACTACTTTTTATAGGCTTTCTGACAGGCCTCCTCTCCATATTTTGCAACACTATTTTTATGAAATTGGTGGGCTGGTGAAATCTATCTGCTATTGTCAACCCATTCTAAAGGAACTGTTATTTTGTCTTGTTTTATATGTATCATCATTAGCCATTTTGAAAAGGATGTAGCCTTCAAAATTAGATTTCTCAATTGGTTTGATGTTGGCAATTGCATGGACAACATCAATACAATTAATGGAGTGTTTGCGAAAGTTTTTCCATAGCTCATTTTGCCTTTTTTACAGCATAAACAATTTTTTGAGTGTTAGATTACTAAGTTTTAGATTTGGCTTATCTACAAAAAAGTTAGAAAAAAACATAAAAGTCAAAAGTTAGGTGGGAGTAGCTTTTGAAGAGCTTTTCTCGGTGACAATTTTTAAATTAATTCGAAGTTCAAATATAACATAATTATCCCTTCTCATAAAGTGATAACCCAAAAATCCCATTACTGTGATGTTATTTTTGTCTTTTCGTTCTTGCAAATTAAAAGAGGTTGCTTTAAAGAAATATTTGCAAATACTTCACTTTTGACTTTTTCAATGAGGCATTCCCATAACAGTTGCATTCTTCAGTTTCCATGGATAAGCCTGTCCCCTTTCTGTATTCTCTTGATCGGGCATGACGGGCAGCATCCTTAGTTTGGAAGGAGCTAATGGCAGTTTTCAATTTTCGCTGTTCTTTGAAACATGAAAGGATGTTGAAATAGTCGAGGATTGAGCAAAGATCGGTGACAAAGCTCTTCTTTCTTATTTTTATCCGACCAAATGGTTCTGAAGATCCCTTTATGTATTCTCTTGATCGGGCATGACAGGCGGCATCCTTAGTTTGGAAGGAGCTAGTGGTGGTTTTCTATTTTCGTTGTTCTTTGAAACAAGATTGGAGGATGTTGCAGCAGTTTAGGCTTGAGTGGAGATCGGTGCCATAGCTCTTTTTTCATGTTTTAATACTGCCAACTGGTTCTCAAGATCCCGAACCTGAGGTCATCGCAAATAATACAGAAACAAATATATCTCTTCTCAGGCAAAAAAAAAACATTTTTCAATGACAAAACAATTTTCCAAACACATACGAACTTCTCTACAAAGTTCCTTTTTTTAGCATACTCCATTCAAAAGTCCTTCTGCAACAGCATAAGCTCTTGCAAACACAGCCTAAATTTGCTTACATGTAATGAAGCCATAGTGTGTTTATCAGAAATCTAAACGCGTGCGCAGATTTTTATCATTGACTCCATTTTCATGTACTGCAAACTATAGTTAGTATCATTACTCCTTTTCTTGGTTCTCAATTACTTGATGTTGTAGGGATTGAGTTAGGGTTTAAACTTCAATATATTTATAATTCGTGTTCTCTTCCGTTTGATGTAATAAATATGTATCTTATTTCACTACTTTTGCATTCTTATTGATATAAATAATATATTTTATTTTTATTATTTTATTTTATTTATTATTAAAATATTTTTTATTTATAAAATTTGGGCTCAAAATTTTTCTGCTTTTAGCCGGGGTTAAATTTTGGACTAGTTCCGCCCTTGCATAGCCACATAACCTCATTTTATAGAAGACAACATCATTCCACTTGTCTTGCGAAATCGGCATAGGATTTTTTTCTCACTCTTCTTTTGTTCTTTTTTTTCTCTTGTTCTTCCACAACTCAGCCGACGATGGTGCTGTTCTCCATCATTTAAATCTCCAGATTCCCATCTTCAATCTCCAATATTTTCAAATTCAAAAAATCTCAATCTTTTATTTACCATTCTGGTGAGAGTAATTTCTACTAATACCCTCTTAACCAAAGTTGATTAGTATTTTTAGGATTGATTTTATGTTTTTCTCTTGCATACATATTGTCAAATTAAGATAATAGGCACAATTGCCTTATCTGCCAAATATTTGAGAAAATGACTCAGGCATCTTGCTACTTAAGTCCCAATTTCTTATAGTCTTCAGAACACATCACCATATAGTCCTCATTGCATGATCATGATGGTAAATTTCTATTCGGTTGAAATAATGGATTATACTTGCTTAGTTTATTTATCAATTTTGTATATCTTGTATGTTCTTCAAACTAACTTTGAACTTTAATTAGCCAGTAGTGCAATGATTCAGGATAATTGGCTTTTCACTTTCAAATTCCAACTCATCTTTTATATTCAATTGCTGCTCATCCTCTGTATGCTTGCTTTGCTCGATGCTTACTACTTTTTATAGGTTTTTTGACAGGCCTCCCCTCCATAGTTTGCAACACTATTTTTATGAAATTGGTAGCCTGGTGAAATCTATCTGCTATTGTCAACCCTTTCTAAATGAACTGATATTTTGTCTCGTTTTATATGTATCATTATTAGGCATTTTGAAAAGGATGTAGCCTTCAAAATTAGATTTCTCAATTGGTTTGATGTTGGCAATTGCATTGAAACATCAATACAATTAATGGAGTGTTTGAGAGAGTTTTTCCATAGTTCTTTATGCCTTTCCACAGTATAAGCTGTTTTTTGAGTGTTTGATTACTAAGCTTTAGCTTTGGATTTTCTACAAAAAAGTTAGAAAAAACAGAAAGGTTAAAAGTTAGGTGAGAGTAGCTTTTGAAGGGCTTTTCTTGGTGACAATTTTGAAATTAATTAGAAGTTCAAATGTGACATAATTATCCCTGCTCTTAAAGTGATAACCCAAAAATGCCATTACTGTGATGTTATTTTTGTTTTTTTTGTTTTTAAAAGTTAAAAGTGGTTGCTTTCAAAAAATATTTGCAAACACTACACTTTTTACTTTTTCAATGAGGCATTGCCACAACAGTTGCATGCTTCGGTTTCCGTGGATAAGTCTGTCCCCTTTCGGTACTCTCTTGATCGGGCATGACGGGCAGCATCCTTAGTTTGGAAGGAGCTAGTGGCGGTTTTCTATTTTCGTTGTTATTTGAAACATGAAAGGATGTTGAAGTAGTCGAGGATTGAGCAGAGATCGGTGCCATAGCTCTTCTTTTTTGTTTTGATCCTGCCAACTGGTTCTCACGGTCCCTTTATGTATTTTCTTGATCGGGCATGACGGGCGGCATCCTTAGTTTGGAAGGAGCTAGTGGCAGTTTTCTATTTTCGCTGTTCTTTGAAACAAGATAGGATGTTGCAGCAGTTGAGGCTTGAGCAGAGATCGGTGCCATAGCTCTTTTTTCATGTTTTAATACTACCAACTGGTTCTCAAGATCCCGAACCTGAGGTTATCGTAAATAATACAGAAACAAATATATCTCTTCTAAGGCAAAAAAAAAACCTTTTTTAATAACAAAGCAATTTACGAAACACATACAAACTTCTCTACAAAATTCTTTTTTTAGCTTACTCCATTCAAAAATCCTTCTTCAACAGCATAAGCTCTCGCAAACACAGCCTAAGTTTGCTTACATGTAATGAAGCCATAGTGTGTTTATCAGAAATCAAAACTCGTGCGCAAATTTTTATCATTGGCTCCATTTTCATGTACTGCAAACTGTAGTTAGTACCGTTAATCCTTTTTTGGTTCTCAATTACTTGATGTTGTAGGGATTAAGTTAGGGTTTAAACTTTAATATATTTATATAATTCTTATTCTCTTCCGTTTGATGTCATAAATATGTATCTTATTTCACTACTTTTGCATTCTTATTGAGATAAATATTTTATTTTTTATTTTTTATTTTATTTATTATTAAAATATTTTTTATTTAAAAAAATTGGGCCCAAAATTTTGGAGCTTTTAGCCAGGGGTCAAATTTTGGCTTGTTCCGCCCTTGCATAGCAGCATAACCTCATTTTATAGAAGACAACATCCTTCCACTTTTGTTGCAAAATCAATATAGGATTTTTTCCCAATCTTCTTTTGATCTTTTTTCTCTCTTATTCTTCCACAACTCAGCCAACGATGGTGCTGTTTTACATCATCTAAATCTCCAGATTCCCATCTTCGATCTCCAGTATTTTCAAATTCCAAAAATCTCAATTTTTTATTTATTATTCTAGTGGGAGTAATTTCTTCTAATACCCTCTTAATTTTTAGGATTGATTTTCTGTTTTTCTCATGCATACATATTGTCAAATTAAGCTAATAGGCACGATTGCCTTTTCTGCCAAATATTTGAGGAAATGACTCAACCATCTTGCTACCTCTGTCCCAATTTCTTATAGTCTTGAGATCCCATCACCATATAGTGCTCATTGCATTATCATGATGGTAAATTTTTGTTCCGTTGAAATGATGGATTATACTTGCTTAGTTTATTCATCAATTTTGTATATCTTGTATGTTCTTCAACTAACTTTGAACTTCAATTAGCCAGTAGTGCAATGATTCAGGATAATATGCTTTTCACTTTCAAATTCCAACTCATCTTTTATATTCAATTGCTGCTCATCCTTTGTATGCTTGCTTTGCTTGATGTTTACTACTTTTTATAGGCTTTCTGACAGGCCTGCCCTCAATAGTTTGCAACATTATTTTTATGAAATTGGTGAGTTGGTGAAATCTATCAGCTATTGTCAACCCTTTTTAAATGAACTGTTATTTTGCTTGTTTTATATGTATCGTCATTAGCCATTTTGAAAAGGATGTAGCCTTCAAAATTAGATTTCTCAATTGGTTTGATGTTGGCAATTGCATTGACAACATCAATACAATTAATGGATTGTTTGCGAAAGTTTTTCCATAGCTCTTTTTGCCTTTTCCACAGCATAAGCAGTTTTTTGAGTGTTTGATTACTAAGCTTTAACTTTGGCTTATCTACAAAAAAGCTAGAAAAAACATAAATGTCAAAAGTTAGGTGGGAGTAGCTTTTGAAGGGCTCTTCTCGGTCGCAATTTTGAAATTAATTCGAAGTTCAAATGTTACATAATTATCCCTGCTCATAAAGTGATAACCCAAAAATCCCATTACTGTGATGTTATTTTGGCTTTTCGTTTTTTCAAGTTAAAAGAGGTTACTTTCAAAAAATATTTGCAAATACTACACTTTTGACTTTTTCAATGAGGCATTCCCATAACAGTTGCATGCTTCGGTTTCCATGGATAATCATGTCCCCTTTCTGTATTCTCTTGATCGGGCATGACTGGCGGCATCCTTAGTTTGGAAGGAGTTAATGGCGGTTTTCTATTTTCGTTGTTCTTTGAAACATGAAAGGATGTTGAAGTAGTCGAGGATTTAGCAGAGATCGGTGCCATAGCTCTTCTTTCTTGTTTTGATCCTGCCAACTGGTTCTCAAGATCCCTTTATGTATTCTCTTGATCGGGCATGACGGGCGGCATCCTGAGTTTGGAAGGAGCTAGTGGCGGTTTTCTATTTTCGTTGTTCTTTGAAACAAGATAGGATGTTGCAGCAGTTGAGGCTTGAACGGAGATCGGTGCCATAGCTCTCTTTTTTCATGTTTTAATACTACCAACTGGTTCTCAAGATCCCGAACCTGAGGTTATCGAAAATAATACAGAAACAAATATATCTCTTCTCAGGCAATAAAAAACCTTTTTCAATGACAAAGTAATTTTCCAAACACATACAAACTTTTCTACTAAACTCTTTTATTTAGCTTACTCCATTCAAAAGTCCTTCTGCAACAGCATAAGCTCTTGCAAACACAGCCTAAATTTGCTTACATTTAATGAAGCCATAGTGTGTTTATCAGAAATCAAAACGCATGCGTAGATTTTTATCATTGACTACAGTTTTCATGTACTGCAAACTGTAGTTAGTACCGTTACTCCTTTTTTTTGTTCTCAATTGCTTGATGTTGTAGGGATTGAGTTTGGGTTTAAACTTTAATATATTTATAATTCTTGTTATCTTCCGTTTGATGTCATAAATATGTATCTTAATTCACTACTTTTGCATTCTTATTGATATAAATATTATATTATATTATTTTATTTATTATTAAAATATTTTTTATTTAAAAAAATTTGTCCCAAAATTTTGGGGCTTTTAGCCCGGGGTCAAATTTTGGGCTAGTTCCACCCTCGCATAGCCGCATAGCCTCATTTTATACATGGCAGCATCCTTCCACTTTTATTGCGAAATCGGTATTGGATTTTTTTCCCACACTTCTCTTGTTCTTTTTTTTCTCCCTTGTTCTTTCACAACTCAACTGACGATGATGCTGCTTTCCATCCTCTAAATCTCCAGATTCCCACCTTTATTCTCCAGTATTTTCAAATTCAAAAAATCTCCATCTTTAATTTACCATTCTGGCTGGAGTAATTTCTTTTAATACCTTCTTAATCGAAGTTCGTTAGTATTTTTAGGATTGATTTTCTGCTTTTCTCTTGCATACCTATTGTCAAATTAAGCTAATAGGCACAATTGCCTTTTCTACCAAATATTTGATGAAATGACTCAACCATCTTGCTGCCTCCACCCCCATTTCTTATAGTTTTGAGATACCATCACCGTATAGTGATCATTGTATGATCATGATGGCAAATTTATGTTCGGTTAAAATGATGGATTATACTTGCTTAGTTTATTCATCAATTTTGCATATCTTGGATGTTTTTCAACTAACTTTGAACTTTATTTAGCCAGATCAGTAGTGTAATAATTCAGGATAATTGGCTTTCACTTTCAAAATCCAACTCATCTTTTATATTCAATTACTGCTCATCCTCTGTATGCTTGCTTTGCCTGATACTTACTCCTTTTTTAGGTTTTCTGATATGCTTCCCCTCCACAATTTGCAACATTATTTTTATGAAATTGGCGGGCTGGTGAAATTTATTTGCTATTGTCAACCCTCTCTAAATGAACTGTTATTTTGTCTTGTTTTATATGTATCATCATTAGCCATTTTGAAAATGATGTAGCCTTCAAAATTATATTTCTCAATTGGTTTGATGTTGGCAATTGCATTGATAACATCAATACAATCAGTTGAAAGCGATTTCGGCACGATCGTGGTGTTAATTGTTAATATGCTGATCGCTCCTGAAGGTTATCACAGTCACCTCCTAAACACGAGTACTTCGCAATCAGAAGTTGGAGGGAGACACCCATTGGAACCCTTACTCGAAAAGAACTCCAGAGAAAAGAGAAAATATTTGTGGATTGCTAATTGTCAGTGTATTTTCGAACTCCACATGAGACCATATTTATAGATGAAATTTCGAGAATTTGCATCTCACTATAACTCAAACTGATTGTGATCTCCTATGTTCGATACACATCGTCTAATTATCACATTAGCAAACGTGGTTACACTAATTATCCACAAACGATTTTTCTTTATCCTTTTTGATGCAACTTATTTAAATTTAAATTTTTATTGATATAAATAACGAGTATACAGATCTAGCTCTGAAAGTAAGCATAGGTCAGACAAAATGAATACAAGAAATGAAGCAAAATTATGAAGCATACCATCATGAGCAGCGTTCGAGAAGTCGCTAAGTGCAAGCAGTGTGTTCGAAGCCGAAAAACCGCCCAGGTCGCCTAGGCGGCGCTCCGGGATGGCCAGGCCAAAAATGTCGCTAGGTGGTCGCCTAGGCATTGAATACTCGAACACTGATCATGAGACTCCTAATCTGAGACATTGCTCACATCTCCTAGCAGTATGTCCATATCTGCCAAAAGAGGAACAATTGTCAAACAAATCTGATCCTCCTTAGATTGAAGTCTAGCACCCCGAAAAAATTATATTTAAATTATAATTTTTATGAGCCAAAAAGATAATGGGCTTTGGAGAAAAGGGTCGGCCCAGACAACTACACGCATGATCGGGTTGGGCGGATGCGTGCGCGGATCGGTCCGGACAAGTGGCGATGCACGCACGCATGTTGGCCCTTTCTCACTCCAACTCAACATAATCCACTTGTGGGTATATTTAAACCCTTCCTTTACACCATTGAAACTCGTGGGACAAATGAGTTTTCCTTTTGCCTTTTCCAAAGGTATTGCTCCAACATATTTACTACAACTTGCACAACATTTTCCAAATAATGGCATCGACTTTCCAAAACACCCTGAACTCAAAATTGTTGGAACAAACAATATATGTAAACTAATGACCAGGATTCTGTGCACAACCACATTGTGTACATCCCATGCACAACTCATCCGTGCCCACACGCATCGTCAAAATTAGTTTCATCATTGTAAAGTCCATACATATGAGATCAAAAGTCCCATGTTTCGGAGCGGTTCCGACGACTTTGTAATCGAAAATTTCTAAAATTCTTTCTGTTTGGGCTAAGTAATCCTTAATAAAGTTTTAAAAATTTCTGGACACAAAGTCGCTAGATCGGAATATGGGACTTTTGATATTCTACGCTAGGGTTCCCTAGACTCTATACAAAAACAGCAAAGAAGCAAGCTTCCATTGTAGAACAGAGACACTGGCTGGATGGTGTGTGGACATGGGAGCGAGAACTGAATCAGATTGAAGTGCAATTCCTAGCGGTATCTACCCTACTTTGCTCTATATCTTTGTAGGAAAATTCAAAGGATCATTGGAAGCATAAAACCACACAAGCAACATACACTGTCAAAGAGAGCTATGTCAAAGAGAGCTATGAGGCACTTATGAAGAAATTACGAGCAACATCTGATCACAGCACAGAAGCACAGCTCAAACTAGTGTGGAATTCAATACTACCAGCAAAGTACTCTATCTACTTTTGGTGTCTGATCCAAGCTAAACCGCCAACCCAGACAAATTTAAGTTGAAAATCCTTGAAGCAGATCAAGGTGTAGCATGTGTACTATGCAATTTGCAGATTGAAGATATACATCACATAACTACACATTGCATGTATGTCAAGAAAGTGTGGAAACTAATCCATGCATGGGGCAGGGGTCGCTGAAGCACCAACATTGACCCAGGATATGGATACAAAGTGAGAAGACTCTCTGATCATGCCTGGCACTGCATCTGGGCAGAAATCATGTGGGAAATATGGAAAATACAGAATCAATTTTAATTCGTAGGCGCTCAAAATCTACCAAAAGAAAACCAAGTACTGGAAAACATACAAACCGCACTATGGTGTTTGTACGCTGCGAAGATGAAGAACAACAGCGTGGTACACTCACGTGATATATAGAGGGCAAATCCAATCCCAATTCTGCAAGAATTCAAGTGATCGGGTCCTCCCTTTTCGTCGGTATAGAAGGAGATTTTTTTGCTCAAATCGGAGTCGACTTTGATTTCAATCCTTCGAATTCTCCTTTTGTGTCCTGGGCTATAGTGAAGGCCTCACTCTTGAGGGCCGAACTTTGGGCCTAGGCATGTAAATACCGTACAAACCAGGCCACGTTTTTTACATTTTCTTATACAAAAATATTAACTAGCCCAAAAATATGATTGCAGTGATTTCAGTCACGAAATTGAGTGAACACACTATATGTAAAGAATAAGATAAAAAAAAATTGATAACTCTCTATGGACCTCAATTTATCTTGATTGGATTGGCAAAGTCGAAAGAACGACCATGAAAAGGTCAATTTTTATCTTGTTTGGATTGAAATATTTGGTGGGGCTTATAAAGAAGTAGATTGTAAGTAATGAAGCAAATGAAAAGGAATGGTTGGGCACTGTCCCCCAATGCAGAAACCTCATGTTTGAACTTGACATGATCTTTGCTTAATGGGAAAACATGGATTTATAAAGCTAACAGATACATGTTATGATCACAAACCTGTGTTTTTTCAGGTAAGCTACTTTGTCAAGACTTGATTTATAGTCACCCAACCCTTGTTTCAAGAGAGATCAAATTTGGTAGAGAGTTTGAGTTGAGATCTCCATGTGACAGAGCCTCCCAAAAGATCAACTGAACTTTTTATGCATGGGACAAGAAAATTGATTGTGAAGGCGAATTAGACATCACCAAAAGTTTCTCATTTATCTCCATCAAAACCATCCATTTCAAGCAACTAATATGATAGATGGTGCTACTGCCACATACACACATGTAGAAATCTTTCAATTCATTAGCATTTGGTGGGGATAAGTGTTAGTGAAATCTTCTTCGTGGGGCATTCAGAATAAGGGTTTGTTAATGGTCTTCTTCCATCATTAAACTATTTTTTATTAGATGAAAAGTACAGACTAGAAAACACACTTATGATCACTTTTTTGCAACTTTATTGAAATTTATCACAATTAATATTACAACTTGAACCATGTGACTTATGCGCATTGGTAATCAAATAGTTTTGAATGTTTGTAAACACAACTATTTATTTGAGAGCATTATCGAAACCTCCCTCAAAAGATAGGGTTCTACACGAACAAGGTCTTTCTCGAACGGGCTTTTATTCGACTCATTTAAAATTCGTTCATTCGGCTTAATATGCTTAACAAGCTTGAATTTGACCTAAAATATGTGTTTGCAAACCTTGACGAACGAACATGAACTTGTTTATGATCGCTTAACGAACATTCGCAAACATAAAATATAATAATATTATATTATTATAATATCATATGCAATATAAAATTACATACAATATTATTTAATATTAAATTTCAAATTAATTACTTCCATGACTCATTTAACGAAAACGGACCGAACGAACTCGAATAGATAAACAGAATCATAAATGAGTTGAATATGAACGACAACAAACGAGTCTCTTCACAACTGTTAGCGAATAGCTCCTAGACCTAAACAAATAGAGCTCAAGTACAAACTTTTGTTCATAATGTTTAACGGCTTGTTCATTAATTTTAACAAACAAAAACGAGAGTAAATGACAAAAGCCCTTTTCAAATTTCGAATTTCTCCCCGGCACAATCCCCAAGATAGCCTGAGAACCATGTTTTTCGACATCCCTCCGACGAAACTCCAGCTCTGCACAGCCCGGAGATGGTGGACTAACTCTCACGACTCGATTCTCACTCACACTCCCCGGAATCGCATTAGGCGTACCTGGGAGCCAGCGTCTTCTCTCTTCTTCAAGCTTTTTCACTTTCTGCTCCACTTTTAATCTAAGCCCCAACCTACCAAAACCAAATTTGTTCTTAGTATTCATCTATGGCCACCAATCGGACCGCTTATCCCTGACGGTCCTATCAACCCTGAAAGGAGATTAGGTTCAGGCAAACTATAGAAACCATAGCAGACCCCATAAGAACAACTCAAATCCCACCCTCCCTAGAAAGAACTATGGAAGAGCTGATAGAGCATACGTCTGATGTATTTATCGCCTTGGACCCAAATTTGTGGAGCCTGGAGACCCTGGAACGAATAGATATGCTGCCCTTGAAGGTAATGAAGGTACCACATACTACATAACCAATTTCCCATCTGACTGTAAGCAGGAGGTATTACTGGGAGCTCTCAAGACTGTGGGTGTGGTGGAAGAATTCAACGTGGCAAGAAAACTATCTGTGTTGGGTGCCCATTTTGGATTCGTAAAGTATGGAGAGGAAGGGAGCCCAGAAAAAATTCTGCAAGAGCTAATAGCATATGGCTGGGTAACTTCAAACTCAGGGCCAATGTTGCGAGATTCAATAAGGTGGACAAACTGACTAAAGCTGGACAACCACTGCGAAGATCAAACAAAAAGTCTTGCAATTCAAAAACCAGGACAGCGAACAAATCAATCATTTATTGATACCCTCAAGCGAGGGAAAGCAGAGGACAAAGGCAAACTCTATGCATACGCAGATCAAACAGCGAACTACGAATGCTCAACCCCTGGGAAGCTATGCTGGATACCAAACATCAACACATCCTGGTCCCGAGGGACAACGCCGATTTGGTGTTTAAGACGATTGCGCATGACTCTAAATGGTTGCGATACAGTCGGGTCAGAAGGTTGAAACAAGGTGTGAATTGGCAGTAGGTTGCGTTGGCACTGAAAACTGGAGGTTACAAACAGCTCAAAACGAGCCCCATGGGAGATAACAAGGTACTAATATGGGGTGAGGATGGCATAGAACTGGAGGCCCTACTGAAAATGGATGCTAAATGGATGAACAAATGTTACATGATCTAACCATTTAGATCATGGTTAGATCATGTTCATCGCCTGGTGATAATATTTCATTGTCCACCTCATCTTCTCCGACGAAGGAGATGATTTTCTACAGAAGTTCGAGATTACATGAAGTGATGACTCTATACAGCAGGCTCTGGAAAATCATCTACAGAACAAAGCAATTACTTTTAACAAACACGTTGCAGGCATTAGGAGTTGGTCTCATTCTGGGCACGATTTACATTAATGTTGGATTGGGAAAGTCAAGAATTGAGAAGAGATTTTGGTTGTTTGCATTTACCCTCACTTTCCTCCTCTCCTCTACAACCGAAACTCTCCCAATTTTCATCAATGGCAGCTCTGAAAATAGTCAGCCCATTTTAGAAATTCGCATGAGATGTTGGTTCAGGAACCCTAGAAATGGGTTGGAGAGAGACGAAAGGACCTCCAATACTTGTGGGTAAATTATGAATTTTAAGTAGCAATCCGGAGTAGAAGAAGTGCACGTTTGGAAACTGGTGGGAGAGTGCAAGTTTGGAAACTGAACCAAATAGCGGGTCACCTAATTATAACTAGGAGACCCAATATTTGACATCGGAAAGATAAACAACCTAATCTGGGCAGATTTCTGTCTAATCTGGGCAAAATCAGGGAAAGCGAACACACACTTACAAGATCTTGTCAAAAATTCTGGCAAACAGAATGAGTACGGTCATGGAAAACTTAATGTCAATAAATCAGACAGCATTCATATGAGGGAGGCAGATTGGAGATGGAATTATCATAGCAAACGAGGCTGTGCATGATATGAAATGCAAGAAAATTGTGGTGCTCCTCTTCAAAATAGATTTTGTAAAAGCATTTGACATGGTGAATTGGAGATTTATTGATAACATGTTAGGACTGATGAATTTCCCCCAGAAATTCAGAGACTGGATAAAAGGATGCATATCCCCAGCCTCAACCACCATATTGATTAATGGCAGTCCGACTGAGGAGTTCTATCCCACAAGGGGAGTCTGGTAAGGTGACCCAATATCTCCATTTCTCTTCCTACTGGTTGCTGAGGGGTAGTCATGTATGATTAAACAAGCTGTCCAATTAAAGATACTGGATCCCATTGAGATTGGAGATGACAATATAGAATTAAGTCATCTGCAATTCGCAGATGACACAATTTTGTTTGCCAAAGCCTCGTGGAAGAATGTCCATGCTTTCAAGGCCATTCTAAGACATTTTGAGCTTCTATCCGGGCTAAAGATCAACTTCTCAAAGAGCAAGACTGATTGGCATTAATACTCAAGAGCAAATGATCGATGAGATGGCATCCTACTTGAATTGCAAAATCAGCACAATCTCATTCATCTATTTGGGGTTACCAGTTGGTGCATAACAACTCAAGTACTTGGAAATCAGTCCTGGACAGGTTCCGAAAACAACTTAGCAGATGGGAAAATTGGGTTCTTTCAGTGGGGGGTAGGGTGACACTTATTAAGGCTGTGCTCTCGGCTCTTCCATGTTACTATTTTTCCTACCTAAGGGCTCCTAGGTCAGTGATTAACCAATTAGATAACATAGCTAGATCTTTTTTCGGAGTGAGAATTCAAATTGCAAGAAAATAAAGTGGATTTCATGGAGCAAGATATCATCACCAAAGGATGCGGGGGGTCTAGGGATAACAAACCTAGACTCCTTCAACAAAGCTATGCCTGGCAAATGGGGGGCCAGGTTACTGGATGACAAGGAGGAATTCTGGAAAACCATCATAAGATCCAAGTACAGTCAAGGTGAAAGATTGCAGGTAGGACTACTAAAAGAGCTACAAGAATCTCCACAACAACAAACCAGAAGAAGGGGAAGAAGAAGAAGAGGACCACGCACACAATCAGAATGGTGGTGTGACATTCAAAACACACTCTTGGAGGACTAGTTCCAACAACAGTGAGAGATGAAGATTGGTAATGGCAGAAAGATCCTGTTTTGGGAAGACAACTGGTTAGGAGACTCTAACCTATCCACCAGATTCCCAAGATTATACAAAAAGACCGACAACAAAAGCACAAAAGTGGTTTAGGGTTTAGGAATCTGGGTTGTAGGAGAATGGAAATGGACCTTTCAGTGGAAACGAGATCTCAATGACCTAGAGGAGCAGAAACTAATTGAGCTATCACTATTACTATCTACCATGATACTGCAGGACCATTCACAGGATCAGTGGGCACAAAAGAACTCAACCCAACCAGCATACCAAGTCAAATGCAGCTATACAACCATCACAAGAATGCAGACCCAACCATACACAACAGATCAAGTTGCTGAACTAAAGAAAGTGCAGAACAAATACCTGCCGGTAAGGGTTTAAATCCATGCCTGGAGAATGCTGAAGGACAAGCTCCCAACCAAGAAAAATCTCCAGCAAATTCGGGTGATAGCGGCAAATCAAAACAGATGCAACCTCTGTGAAATGGAATTG
This sequence comes from Pinguicula primuliflora, assembly GCA_025802335.1. Taxonomy (NCBI): domain Eukaryota; kingdom Viridiplantae; phylum Streptophyta; class Magnoliopsida; order Lamiales; family Lentibulariaceae; genus Pinguicula; species Pinguicula primuliflora. The sequence goes on along the minus strand of JAOYMZ010045961.1, from coordinate 78 downwards.
GAGACAAATTTACACATATTTTCGACTGCCTAAATATACGGAGAGTCTGGCAAGAAGTTTACCGGTGGCTGGATCAAG
>JAOYMZ010045950.1:0-14618 GCA_025802335.1 Pinguicula primuliflora | reverse complement strand
ATCCCGATGTGAGCCGGCCACACGCCGCCGTGGGGTGCGCTCTTCGCAGGGATTTCAGACGGCATAGCCGTAGACCAGAGGAGTAGAAATGAGTGGTGGTGGGCGGAAGGTGTGGGTATGACTTGAGCGCCACTTTGGTAATGACTTGATATATGTACATACCAATACCACTTTTGTATATAATTTGTACATAACTGCGTTTTATATATTATATTTTGTTCGGCATGTCGTTTTGCAATTAATGCATGTAGCTATTAAATGCAAAACGACACTCATTTATAAAAAACAACACACAAAACGCGGATATGTGCAAATTATGTATAAAATTGCTATGTACGTGTATTATTTTCCATATATAAATGCTTATTAAAAATTAAATTTATGCTTTTAAAATATGATAAATTCTTCCATAATTAATTATTATGTTTAATTTTTTGATTACTTGTAAGGTATCCTACCAGCCGCCAGCCAGTAGACTAATCCTTCGTCCCGGATGAGCACACTAAGTGATAAAGGAGTGGCCAAATATTTCTCAACCTCATTTTAATCTGATTTATTAATCAAATCTAAATAACTAAATTAATCTACGTCCAATAATTTTGTCTAGGGTTTGGGTTTGAAATTCAGAAACGAGAGGAGAATAGAACTATGGGGGACGATGAAAGTGGAGGATTCAGAATAGGGAAGAAAACGTCGGACAAAGGCGGAGAAGTCGATTTCAAAACAAAGGCGGGTACCGCTTGGTCGCACTCGTTCCTGAACCAGAAGCCATGGCACCCTCTATCCTACCCGAACCAACGCCGGAAGTGGATCGCCGAGCAGACTTCAGCCCAGAAGGAGCGCCGCGCGGAGGAGGTTGCTAGAGAGGTGTGTTGTTTAAATTTTAGTCATTGATCCGACGTTCTCCGTTTCTCTGGATGCTGTTGTATTGCTGTGCGTGGAATTTATATGTCTGAGAGGAAAGGATTTGGTAATTGGGGAGTGCTCGTGTCCAATGTACACGGCTTTGGCTGCTAAAGTTGTGTGTGATGGCCCTGTAAACAGTAAAGTATATTGAAACTTGAGAAATAACCTAGTTCATGTACCTCGCAAACTTAAGACAACATTCATTATGGGTTAGCAACGAATTGGGAGGGGGGAAACACTTTGGATGGTAGTGCCCGTCTCCTTCATTCTTCCAAATTGGTTGGTAATGTTCATAACTGGAAATAGAAGAACTGTGTCATGATAAAGAACACACGGATATCCAAGTACATCTTCTACTCAAAACTTCCGCGCGATCTTTCCTAGCATTTGCTTTGCTTGGATTTTTTAATTGTTAGTATAAAAACAGGGTTTAGGGTTTAATAATCCTGAAGCTCAACTATAGAAAATACATGAGTAGACTATCAAGTATCATTTATCAAGCAGTATTTTTCACCAAACTAAAGTTTTTTTTTGGTTAAGCTGGCTCACTAGATCAATTATAGTTTGTTTAGTCATGTGTATTTCCCTGCTAACTGTATTAATTCTAGAGCTAATATACTAATCCCCAAAGAAAACCTAGAGCTAATCTGTATTAAGCTTGATTTTGCACCTTTGCATCTTCATATTACACCAGCAGCATGTTTTGATTTAAATCTGCTACAACTTTGATTTACCGAAGAACATTCATCATCCGACTTCCGAAACATAGGTTATTCCTGATTTCATATTCATGTTTTGCCTTAATTTTGCTGCTTATGAAATATTTGATTTGCAAACTTTTATGTTCATGCTTTAGGCCTCTTAATTCTTTCAGCAAGATTAACATAACATTTTCAATATATTGATCTCTTTTTCTGTTTTTGGTTCCCTACAGTATGCTCAAGAGCAAGAATTTATGCGACAGACGGCACTTATTAACAAGAAAGAGAAAGAAAAGGTAGTTTCTTCTTCTTCACTGCAGATACTGCTAGTGTATAGGCTGAAATGGTTGAGTTTCGGTCTATAGTGTTGGTTCTAGAAAGGGTCATTTTGGATTGAGAAGATCATAGTTGGGGTTTAATGTTGTAGAGTTTGCAATTGGCTGGACTTTCGTTCGCTTGTGTTTCATAGTTAGAATTGATGAGAGCTGTTAGCTTTTGGAGTGGGAAGAGTCATAGTTGGGTTTAATGTGGTTGAGCTTTCAATTGACTGGCGTCTTATGATTCTCAGTTAGAATTGATGAGAGCTGTTAGCTTCATGTATGTGAAGCCTCCTGGGTACAATCCAGAAAGTGCCAAGGCTGCTGAGATGTCATCTGAGAGGAAAATGACAGATGATGTGAAAAATTCTCAGGAACGATCTACGGACGGCGCTTCATCTTCAAAGTACTCTCATCTCTTATTTGCTCTTTCATATCTCATGCTGATTGTAATATATCTTGTTAACTAAAATTGTCATTTCTTTTTTTGTGGACAAAGTGGTATTTTAGTTTCTGCCTCATTTTCGTGACTGAGAAGTTGTCCCGTATCCCTAGGAAAATGGAAAGTGTGCCCTCTGCAGTAGATAAAAAGAAACAGAGGCCAAAGGATGTTTTTGGCCGTGCTTTACCAACAGAAGAACAATTTGAGGTTCTTAAAAATGCTCCGAGGTATGTGCTACTGTGCAACAACTTTTCGTGTTTCTGCGTCAATAGTAGGCTGGGCACTTCTCATCTGACTGAATCTATATATTATGCTTTTCTTTATGGGATGGGTTCGACGGAACTAGCTCGGTTAATCCCTGTGTCATTTCTTAAAGATGCTTACATGGTGATTGCATTTTTCTAGGTTAGAAACCGGTGTTGCTGGGAGAGCAAAGCCATTTGGAGTTGAGATTCGCAATGTCAAATGTCTCCGATGTGGGAACTTCGGCCATCAAAGCGGTGATCGTGAATGCCCATTGAAAGATCTTATAACACCTAATGAGGAGAGTCGGTTGAAACGGGATGACCCTTTAACAGCAATCCTGGCTCAAACTGATTCTGTCGAGGTAATATTTTTCAGTTACCAATGAAGATCCCTGTTGACATTACGGCGGATTAGGTTTATCAGGACATACTATAGCTGATTACGTCGATTGCATTTATTATATCGACTTTTCAACCTCCCATGCAGCCTCTGAAGTGGGAGCTGAAACAGAAGAGCCCTCCTCATGGAGGTTTTGACGCGGATGACCCCAATCAGCAGATTGTTGCCGGAGACGTATTTGATGAGTATGGAGGTATTTGTAACCTCGTATCTAGCTAATGAAGAATTTCTGTTATGTTTATGAAGAAGACGGACATTCCATTATATTTTTTCTCTAATTTTGTTGTGTAGGGTTCCTTGGTGAAGTTACTATTCCAGAGTTGCTAACCAAGATTACTTCCACCAAGACCAAGAAGAAGTCCAAAAAGAGCAAGCCCAGGAGGAAGTCTCCTCCGGCGAGTACCGGTAAACACAACGAGGAAGCAAGTGAATCATCATCTGATTACGAGAGAAGGAGAAAGTCAAAAAGGCATAGCAAGAAGAAGGGAAAGCCTTCTGCCGAACCAATTTTATCCGATAGCTCAGATGGCAGCAGGCATCCAAGTATAAGAAGAAACAGACACAGGCGTGATCATTCGAGCTCCTCTGAAGATTCAGATTATGATGAAGGGCGGCCGACAAAACACGGTCACAGTTGCCGGTACCGGGACTCTTCTGATATTACAAGAAAATACAATGATGAAGGAAGTGAATCATCTTCTGGTGATGAGAGGAGGAGAAAATCTAAGGGTCATAGAAAGAAGAAGCGAAGGCCTTGTGCTGAATCCAGTTCATTCGAGAGCCCAGATGACAGAAGGCATCTGAGGATAAGAAGAAACAGATACGGGCGTGATTATTCGAGCTCCTCTGAAAATTCAGATTATGATCAAGAGAGACAGACTAAACACGGTCACAGTCGTCGGTACAGATCATAGCCTGAATGGCTGAGACTCCGCTTGCGGATGTAATAATTTTCTTTTAAAAATTATGATTTTACATGTTTTGTAAACTGATCGAATTTTGGGGGGAAAATTCAGAACTTCCCATTCCCAGATATTTGTAAAAGCATTTGTATCTTGTGCCTCAGAAATCATACTTGTCTTGCCGTCGCTGTAAAACCCTATAAAAACCGTGTGAAGGAATCAAAAGAAATGGCATACAAGCGATGCCGGTTAAAAGAGTGTTGGATGTCAGGAATCAGGATAGTACTGTCTAGAAATGGCATAATTTTTATGCTTTGGCTTCGGGAGAAAAAAAGAAATGACATAATTTAAATAAGTGTGGTAAATAATGATGTAAAAATAATATTTAATGTAGCTATATTTGTATCATTTTCCTTTCCAAAATGAACAAATTTATGGCTCACACTTAGAGGCTTAGAGCTGCACAATTGGATTTCGAATTCAGGTATTGCAATACATGGATTCGAACCCGAATTTTCGGGCAATGAAAATCATTACCCGTACTTGGTTCCGGGTACTCGATATCCAAATTCTATTTTTTGTAAGTGTTTTATAGTGAAATGTCGGGTTCGGATGCCCGAACCCAACATTTCAGATTTAAAAAAAAATGTTCGGGTTCGGGTAATACCCAGACCCGAACTGCCATACCTGATACTCGATCCTGATTTTTTTGGATCCGAGTTTTGAAATCCAAACTCGGCCAAATATTCAATACCTGCTGGGTAACGGGCCTGGTTCTAGATTGGGATCGAGTAACCCGATCCCCTGCGGGTATTTTGTGCAACCTTAACAATAGGAATTGTCATGGATAAGGACAACACAATTTCAAACTATTGTTATCGCCTGCAGTCACAATTGAAACTATGGAGAATGGTCTGGCGTAAATCTGACAGTTTTCCCGGTAATGTCAATTTTAGTTGAAATCGTTGAACTATTTTACGATGAAATCGTTAGAACCCTATCGGGTCACAAAGTTTTTGATCATTGCAGTATTAATTTTTCATCGTTGGTGTCAATTTTAGTGATAATTGTGAGCTATGTTCGAGATAACGACCGCCTAAACACTGCTAAGATGCTGGGCGGTAGCTCTCCGCTTTGTCCTAATGTTGTATAAGTGCTAAGGATTGCAATGAGGCGAGATAGGTCAGAGTCATTCCAAATCCATCCCGCCGGCTTAAAGGATGGACCCGGACTTCCCTCTTCCCGCCCTTCACGGGTCGGGTCCTTTGATCATATCGGGTCAAACTTGATATGGCTTCCCTTACTATTACAAAAAAGTATAACAAATTAATGTATAGAATATGAATAATTCTAAATAAAAATAGATAAAGTTAAAAATAGACTAATGCATAGAATATAGATAATTCCACATACATATGTTTGGGGCGAGTCGCCCACCCCTGCTACGGACATGCCCCGCGTCGGGATAAAATTGTCAACCCTACCAAACGTTATCTATACTGCTTATACGAGTGTTTAGATTACCTAAGTACTGGGTGACCCGTCTCCGCATATGAATCACCCAACGTTTTCCAAACTAGAAATTGAAATATGACCATAATTTGTTTGGGTGCAATCTCTTTGTATTTACCCTCAAAAAAATATTAATCTCTCTTTTTTTTAATAAAAAGTAGAAAACGTTAGTTTGTCAATCTAATAAAACGTTAGTTTGTCAATCTAATAAAACGTTAATCCAATTCCGACTTCATCTTCATTCTAACCGCAAGAAGAAAATTTCTCCCCTCTCCCGAGAAAAAAACGACGGCCCAGTCTGCGTCTTCATCTTCACTCCGGTTTGTTCGAAAATTTCAACGTTATCTTCACCCCATCTATCCTATTCAATCCAACAGTTTTAGGTATTTTATTAGTCTTTTTTGTCTCGAATTTGATTAGTTTTTTTTTTTGAATTAGATAAGTAATTTTAATTTTATTATGGTTTTATCTTGACTTTGGTAATTTTTTATTGCAATGGTAATGATTTATTACGAAAATTCGATGATATTGTGTCGAATTTGTCCGGGAGATTGATTTTGAGGTGCATTTCGGATTCTGAGTTATTTTTGTGTCGGAGATTTCTCGCAGACCGACAAATAGGAATGCATAGATGTTAGTATTGGCCTTTTGATTTTCAGAATGCATAGAAACCTTAAGGTTGATATCTCTGTTTGTTAATACTGATACTACTCATAGTACTTACTGATTATCATTTTGAATTTATGTTGCTGTTTTATATTGTATTTGTTTTAACTCTTCTCATATAGGAGATTGTATTGATGTTTCTGTTTTAAATCATCTAATGCACTATTCTCGCGTACTACTGAGCAGCAGTATACGTATAAGTCTTCTCTTAAACCTGGATATGTTATGTTCATAGGTCTTACATGCCTTACATTACATTTAGGGCTGTAAACAAACAGACCTGTTCGCGAACAAGTTCAAGTTGCTCGTTAAAAGCTCGTTCGTTCGGTTTGAAAACCTTAACGAGCTCGAGCTCGAGCCCGAACTTGTGTTCGTGAACAGTCTTAACGAGCTCGAGCTTGTTCGCGAGCTCTTAACGAGCCGCTCACGAGCCTTTATGTAATAATATTATTTTTATATATTATTAAATAAAAAAAATTCAACTCTCCTTCATTTCACTTCACTGACGGACCAACTCACTTTCTCTTCATTTCAACTTACGCTTCATCACTTTCTCTTCAAAGTTGAAACAAAAGAATTGAGTTCATTCAACCAGAATTGTTTGTGTGGCTGTAATCTGTATACCGTTCCGCTGGTTGGTAGCATATGAGGAGTGAAGTTCAAGTACCCTGTTGCTCGCCCAATTTTATGTGTGATTATGGAACGAGCTCAAATAGGAAGAAAAATGAGCTCGTTCGTGAGACCGTTCGCGACTTCGGCTCGTTAAGCTTGCGAACCGAGCTCGAAAATGCCCCGTTCGTTCGAGCTCGGTTCGTTTACAGCCCTAATTACATTTAAATTGTTTATTGCCTTTCATTAAACTTTTTTTTTGCAAAGAGCCTTACATTAAACTAATGACTAAATTGTTTTACATGCCTTGTATTATATTATGGAACCTGTACTTGATTCAATTTCCCACTTGTTTTCCAGTAAATTCCCAATTTTATTACTGAAGAAGTCGATTCAATTGAGAGATTACAGTCAAAATCGATCAATATTTTTGCAAGGAGCAGAGAGATTTTGAATTGAGGGAGGGATTGAAGCTGGAGCAAGAGCCAAGCAGGAAGGCCCCCATCGTAAAGCAATAAAAGCATATCAGACGGTTGCGCCGGCTAAGATCCAATCTTTTATTACAAATTTTCTGCTTCTATTTATTTTTGCAAGTTCCATTCTAACCTCGCAGCTTCCGCGGAGCGGAAAATTTGGTTATCTACTGCTATTTCATCGTTGCGCCGCTACCCTACTCCTTTAGAATGGTATTTTTTTTCTTGATGTATGATTTGTTATGTGGTAATATTACTCATCGCGTGCTCGTAGATAAAATTTTGTTTTTCCGATTGTATTTGAGCTATAATTTACTTGATTTCGCTGCTGATTACGAGTTTATACGGTTTCATGAATTGTGATTTTGTGTTAAAATAAATTGTGATTTTGTGTTGGATGTTTTATTGAAATCAGTTACTAGAAAAATGTTTCAGATAACAAGATGTGGAATTTTGTAAACCATTATCCTTGTTAGAGCTGTATCTGTTTCATACGAGAAGTTAGGGTCTGCATTAAGTGACAACTCTACAGAAAGTCCGCAGGAGAAGTTAGAATGTCCACAAAATTTGTTTTTGAACCTTCTCCTGTTTATTTATTTATCTTTGAATTGTCTGCCTCTCCAATCTGATAACTCATGATATCATTTTATCTTTAGATAGGTTTTAGTTATTTAATCAATTGAAATGTGCATTGTAGATGTTCCTCCTGTAAACTCTACATTTTTCACTGAGTCATTTACAATGCGCAGCCGAAGAACGATTTTTTGACTCCCAAGGCGATTGCAAATCGAATCAAGGCAAAGGGTTTGCAGAAGCTGCGATGGTACTGTCAGATGTGCCAAAAGCAATGCCGCGATGAGAATGGGTTCAAGTGTCACTGTATGAGCGAGTCTCATCAGAGGCAGATGCAGATATTCGGCCAGAATCCAAACCGGATTGTTGAGGGCTACTCACAGCAATTTGAGAGCGAATTCCTCGAGCACATGCGGCGGAGCCACCGATTCAGTCGTATTGCAGCCACTGTCGTGTACAATGAGTACATCGCCGATCGTCACCACGTACACATGAACTCTACCGAGTGGGCTACACTCACAGAGTTTATCAAGTATTTGGGTAGGACAGGGAAGTGCAAGGTTGAGGAGACCTCCAAGGGTTGGTTCATCACGTATATTGATCGAGATTCAGAGACTATGTTCAAGGAGAAGATGAAGAATAAACGGATTAAGTCAGATATCGTGGATGAGGAAAAGCAAGAGAAGGAGATTCAGAAGCAGATTGAGCGGGCTGAGCAGATGAAGATGATGGGAGGAGAGGAGAATGCTGCGGAAGAAGAAAGAATTAAATCAAGGATGTTGGAGAGTGATGACGGAGAGGGCGAAAAGAAAGTAACCCTGAGTTTGGGTCAGTTGAAGAAGAATTTGGAGTCAAATGCTATACGTGAGAGTGCAAGATCGGTATTTGGTGAGGAGGAGACCGATACCAAGGACGGGAAGCGAAAAAGGGCTGATGAGAGTTCACTTAAAAATGCTCCTGTGGCAGCTCTGGTGATTGAGGAGGATGAAAAAGTCAAAGAAAGGAGCAATAGAAAGGACTATTGGCTGTTTGAGGGGATAATTGTGAAGGTTATGAGTAAAGTTTTGGCGGATAAGGGTTATTACAAACAGAAGGGTGTCGTGAGGAAGGTCATTGATAAGTATTGCGGGGAGATTGAGATGCTTGAGAACAAGCATGTGCTGAGGGTCGATCAAGCCGAGCTGGAGACTGTGATTCCGCAGATTGGTGGCCTTGTGAAGATCGTAAATGGGGTGTATCGTGGCGAGCGTGCAAGATTGTTAGCCATTGACCCCGATAACTTTTGTGCCAAGGTGAAGATTGAGAATGGGTGGGTTCTCAATGCTGTGGAGTATGAAGATATATGTAAGGTGCTGCAATGACAGTTATCATGTACGGCCTTCTCCAACCTAACTGACCTCTTAAGAATTGTTGTATGGTCTGATATAAATTTTATCTTTCCCCTGCGTTCACGAGCAATCAATACCATTGGGGTTGGAAATTCCATCAATTGGTCAGTTTTTTTTGAAGCATTTTATCTCTGTTCTGTCAGTCATGCACAAGAAACACAAGAATCTAATGTGGGAGAAGTAGGGGTGGACAAATTGGACGGTCCAGGAATCGTTTGGACCCCGGTTTTCCGTTTTCTCGAAATTATCGGAAAAACGGGATGGTTTCGGTCCCGAAAATTCGATTCTCGTTGGGTATCGGGACGGTTCCGGGTACCATATACCCTTATCGGGAAATACCCGATAAGGAACCGTTAAGCAACCGATAAGGAACAAAACATAATTTTCCCAATAAGGGACCCTAAACCGTTACCGTCCCAATAAGGAATCCATAAGGGTTTAATTTTAAAAAAATAAAAGGAATTAAAAGGAAAAATTCAGAATTAAACCCTTGTCGGTCCCTTATCGGGAAAATTATGTTTTGTTCCTTATCGGTTCCATAACGGTTCGGGAATCTGTTCCTTATCGGGATCGTTACCAATAAGGAACCGTTTCCGAACCAAACCGATACCCGTATTCCCAATTTTTTCGGGAATATGGATATTCGGGATGATTCCGGTTCCGAACTTTAACGGGACGGGAACGAGTATTGCCAATACCCATCCCGAATTCTCGTTTGTCCACCCCTAGGCAAAAGTTGATTGGATGAACATTAAGTGTGAATTTCCATTTGAACAAATGGTATGCTGTCATGTGGTGTTCTTGTGTTTATTGCTTCAATTTTTATTGTGGTATAACAAAACTCTGTTATATTCGACCATTAGTGTATGGCGATGAACAATTAATAAAATGTTGGTATCTTTTGGTTGTTCTCGACTATTGTATTGCTTTCCCGGAGGAGATGCCCACAGGCATTGGCGGACGTATGAAGGACTTGAGGGGGACACGTAACCCCTCAAGAAAAAAACAAAAAAAATTAAAAAAATATATGTATATTATATAATTTTTAAGTCAATATTAGATTTAATTATATGCATATTATTATATTAATTAGTTGTGCTGTCTCTCCGGGAGAAGTTGTATCTCTATATATTTTTTTTGCCTGTTTTGTAGAGTTTAATTCCACATAAGATATTCTATTTTTGTCATTACAGTTTGTGTGCTAGTAAACCGTTTCAAATTTATTACCTTGAAAATTAAATAGAGTATCTTGTTGTGTGCAAATTTTATCCATTCATCTTTTTTGATTGTTTTGTCAATAATATTTTATATAGTTATGTTTATTTTTGTGTAGTAAAATTTCAATTTTAAGGATGAAAAAATTATTCGCTAGAATTTGTTTTTAACCACATTCTGAGCTTGAGACTTCTAATCTCTACAGGGTGTTAGATTATAAGACCCCGTAGAGAATAATTGTAAATTTAATTATCATTATGCTGTGTATTATTTTTTATTTAAATATTGATAATTATTATTAAAATATTATATAATATAAAATTGGGGATCGTGATAAATTCTCCAAATTTCTTCGTTTGTTGAGCAGGTTGGATGGTGAGCATGTTGTTTTCGGGAAAGTGATCGACGGAATGGATACTGTATATGCCATTGAGGGCGGTGCTGGAGCCTACAGTGGGAAGCCTAGGAAGACGGTAATCATTGCAGATTCCGGCGAGATACCTGAGAACAAGTGGGAAGAGGACAACCGAATTTCAACCATGACTAAGGCTGTTACTACTGAGGTTTAACAATATAATACCGTTCAAGTATTCAGACTCAGAACCAGCTTCATCTTGTTTGATTTCTTGCCTCAAGGTAATGCAGCAATGTATGACTTTTACTGTATACATAATGAACTGCGTCCAAATTCTGCCCCGGCAGGTAGAATTTTTTGGTCCGCTTGTGCGATAAAAGATTTCTTGGTGATGAACCTACATTGAAACTAAACCTTTGTTGCAACCAAACATCCATTAGAGATATTGAATTCAAGTAGCTTAACTGGTGAACTGGGTTAGAGGCCCAGGTTCGATGCCCTTACATATAAAAAAACGTCCATTAGATATAAACTTCCATTGGTTTGAAATAGGATCTGGCCTTGGCTTCCAATAGTTTCTATGTTGTCATAGCTTCTTCGTCCATCTCTAAGATGTGCCCAAAATGGTTTCGTCTCTAAAGGGCCCTTCACCATCTCTTTATCATGTCCAAAACTCGAAGAAAGTTCTTGATGAATTCTTGAAGAGGACACCTCCTTGAGCTACTATATCCCTTCTAAAAGATGTTAAGGAGATCTAGATCAACTTGGAGAGCCAAAAAAAATCCAGCAAGGGGCTGGACACCCTCGGAAACTTCAAGAAGGCTTAGAAGGATAACATGGAATACTCATACATTGTTTTTTGAGTATAATTTCGACCTATAAAAAACTAAAAGAAATGATAAATACCTAGTGACGTTTCATAGCTTATTTTGCTTTGTTATTTAGTTTGCCTATATGAAGTGAGACTGTGATCTCACTTAAGACAAAAAGGACGTCGTTTTAGTATTTGTTTTTTAGTATTAGGGTATGTTTTGATGGCTGCTATTGAGTTCTATACAATTTTAGTCCATTTTTTACTTTGAAATAAGACAATACATATTGCTTTCTCTTTATGTATGAAGATGAATCGTCATGAGTGGCTAAAATATTTCTATCTCGAGTAATCCACCAAGTTTGGGAGGTGATCTTTCTTAAGGTCATGGTAAGGTATAAGGTACTAATTTTACATATTAGTATTGAATTTATGCGAAATAGTAAAAGCGTGTTCTATATTGATCACATAGGTTAAGATGTTATATGTCACCGTTATTTTGTCTTAGGAATCCTGTTGCATAACAAAAATAACCTTAAAGACTATATTAAGACTTTGTAGGCAGTAGATATTACGAAAAATAAAATAAGTTCATAAAGAAAAAAATTCCTACACTAGTTAATTAGTTGTAGAAAGTTAGGGCCTTCTTAGTATTTTTTCTATAACTTAGTGCAAGGGTATGATGGTGAGGTAACATGAAGAAGGTCATACTCATGGGTAGTAAAAATATAGATACAAAGTGTAAGCTATCATCCTCTTGAACAAAGTAGTCAACATAAGTATCTCTCCCCTTTAAAATCTTTTTTTTCATACATCTGAGGTCTCTAAAAAACAGAAAGTACAGAGCAGAGGCCCCTCATGGGGGGTCAAAAAGCCTCACGTGAGGTACACTTCTTTGGGTTGTATGATCCCCATTCACTGGATTGAAGGATAAGATATGGCTGCCAGGGATGGCTAAGTTAGTTACCCTTCCAGCTAGTAGTTGCAAAGAATCGGATGGAGAGAGTGGCTCTCTATGTAGAAACTAAAATCTTTTATACACACTTTAAAATCTTTTATATTCTGTTATTTAGTTGTTTTTTATCTGTTGATACGATCTTTTTAAAAAAAATGCTATTTGTACATATTTTTTTGACATTATTGATTGACATTGTGTGGCAACAATCACAACCACAATTAAAAGAAAATAAATAATATAACATGTGGTTGTGATATTTGTCACATCACAATGTCAATGAATGATGTCAATAAAGTGTGTACAAGTAGCATTGCTCTTTTTTTATACGATCCTAACAATTCACTTATTATCAAAAGTAAGGAACATTAAACCTTGGTGATTGGAGCACTGCAGCCCAACGACACTGTCCCGAACAATCCCATCGAGTTGGCATTGCTTTGTTTTTTCGTATTCCACTTTTGTTGCGCCTAGTGCACTCATTGAGTGTTTTATATCGTTTCCCCTCACCTTACATGAACTTTAATGCTACATGTATCCTCTGTTAGATAAGGAAGTTGAGATTATGTAAATAAGGTAAGGATTTGGTCAAATCCTTACCTTATCTAAATCCCACAATCTCGGGATTAGGTTACGGAGAAATTGAGGGGGGTTGCGGCTATATAAGACCGTGTAATGTATGAACAAATAATAAGGAAGAAAAGGTATCAACAAGATCCAACCGTAGAGTAGGGAATTCTCCCGAACCACGTAAAATCTGTGTTTCTTTTACAAATCCTCAACATATCAATCCTTAACATGGTATCAGAGCAGGATTGAGATCCTGTTTTTTATCTCGTCATTTACCAGTTTCAAAATCACTCACCAGTTTTCTTAAAATCGTTCACCAGAATGTCTGGCATCATGGAGAAGGATAAAGAGTCTAGCAAAGCCATTGTTCCACAAGCAGAAATACAGAAATATCTATCCCAACAGTTCAAGGAATACATGGAATCTCAGACGGGTACGAAATCATCCAAAGAAGATGAAGAATCGCCCGTCATCATTGATATGAAATTAGATCACCACAACTATGTCTTGTGGGCCAGAAAAATCGAATTGTCAATTATCAGCAAGGATCGCCTAGAATATATCACCGGCGATGCCAAGGAACCACCAAAAGATGACCCTAGTTATAAGAAGTGGAGGAAACAGGATACACAGGTATTCCAGTGGATTACCAAGTCGATTGACAAGAGACTAGTTGATCAATTTATCTACAATCCAAACTCTTTCGAGTTGTGGAAGATTCTAGCACGGACATTCAATGCCGGGGAGGATAGTTTGCAGATTTTCGACCTAGTAACAAAGGCTGACAGAATAACACAGGGATCATTGCAATTACATGAATACTATTCTGCGTGCAACTCCCTCTGGACAGAAATTGATAGGCGACGCCCAAATCCAATGGGTTGTACTACTGACATTGATTCATACAACGGGATCCAATCAGAGCACCGGCTATTCAAGTTCTTGGCCGGGCTAAATCCAGCATACGAAGTAGTAATTCGGGACATCCTCAAGGAAAAACCATTGCCCTCAGTAGATGTTGCATATGCAACAGTCCGATAGGAGGCTACACGGAGTCAGATCTGGAAATCCTCCGGTGCAGCCGCCAGCGGATCGGAAAATTCATCATTGGGCGAGATTGGGACTGGATTAGCAATTTATGGCTCAACGGCAACAGAAGGGAACCGTCAGCTACAGACTGTCGGAACTGCAACCCTAGCACCCGAACATCGATCAGAATCCACAAATCAGGTTAATGGTTCATCATTTCGACGCCCCTTATGTGATTATTGCCAGAATCCCAGCCATTGGAAGAAGGATTGTTACAAGCTACACGGAAATCCATGGACTCATCGCGGTGGCAGAAGGGGTGGATGATTCGGATATGGACGGAGGGGCGGCCGCGCGGCGGTTACAGACGGCGATCACTTCCCACCACCAGAAGACAACACAGCTGATGAAACTGTGACTGCAAATCTAACCCACGACGACGTTGCCCCAAATTGCGGAAACGGAGGGATCCGCATCGAGCAAATTGAGACCCGGATAAATGATTCTATGACCCGGACAAATGATTTAGTGACCTGAGGTACGACTAAG
>JAOYMZ010045939.1:0-30852 GCA_025802335.1 Pinguicula primuliflora | reverse complement strand
GGTGTGCTATATTGAGAGAGATATTTTCTTAAGTATAGATAATGAAGACATTTTGCAAAAATTTCAGATAATGGCGAGTAAAAAATTAGTGCCCCCCTTAAAAATTCGCCCCCTCCAAACTATGTCACACTGATAAAACGAAGATCTATGCAAAGTCGATGATGGGGCGGCACGCGACCCCCCCAGGTCCTATATAAATCCGCCCCTGCAACGAGATGAAGATCTATGCAAAGTCGATGATTATAAGTGTTGAAACGAATTTTAATCTACGTTAAAAGATCAATCCTTATATTCCACGTTCTAACAAAAAGAACATGGAATAAAATTCTATTTCCATTATATCGCGAATGTTCAGTTAATTTTTGAGGAGATAAAAAAATCTTGTCATAAATTTGTAACTATTAATTATATATGAAAAATTTTGTTTACCAGAAAAAAGAACAAATACCTTTCAATTAGTTGAACACTTTCAATAATGATTGCGAGGTTTAGAGGGAGCTTGTTTTTTTTTTTTTTAATTTACATATGAAGCCAAAGGCCAACAAAACCAAAACAAACACTGAATCTCATCAAGGAGGATCAAACAAAAAAGAGGGAGCTTGTTTAGCTATAAAATTGTAAATATATATATGAATTATACTAAATTTGGTGAAAATTCAAATACATCGAATTTGATGAATGTATTATTTTCAGTCAATTTTGTTGAAGAGCATGACATCGTTTGATTAATTCCGGAATACCCATCCGGTCTGACTCTGATTTTGATTTTGTTTCCAACAAATATCTAAAATACTTAAATATGTATCCAGAAGTAAAAATAGCAAAAACTCAATTAAATCATCCATTTTTTGTCACGAAAATCAAAATTTGGGAACTATTCGAAATCGCTCACAAATAGTTAAAAAAGATTTGAGGTGCATTTTTATTTTAAAAACTTTAAAGATTAGCTCAAAAATGTTTGCCTACCACGCAGCCCAGCTACAAGCCAGGCGGCAATTTTCGGCTCCGTTGGGAGTCACCGAAGTCCAGCATTCTGCTGGAAGCTCACCTTCCCTCCCCACTCTATTTTTGCAGGTTGACGGTGTTGGGATAATGCCTTGAAAAGATTTAAATATCTTTTGGGTTTTGAACCAATTATCTAATAGTTGGATTTAATCTTGGGCCCAACTTCCATGACTTGATTAAGAAGATAATTTTGTGGGTTATTATATTCAGAACATTCAGGCCCATTGTAGTTAGAGTTATTATGGGAGAGAGACTCTTAAGTTCTCTCCTATAAATACATGGGTCTGTCTAGGGTTCTGGAGAGAGATTGAGATTAACCACGACATTCATCTTCTCTGCGGTTTTCTCTGGAGCTAGGGTTAGAGGTGTCTCTCCAACTTCCGTTCATGGAGTGCACCATGTGTTCGGAGGTGGCTGGGGTAACCTTCGGGAGCGACCGACGTATAGACGATTAGCACCACGGTCGTGCTGAAATCGCTTTCAAGGCAGTGCGCTCGTCCACGACACAGCTTGAACAGGAACATCGATAATTCTTCGATTTCGATCATTTGCAATATATTCCAACAATACCAACTGAATTGTCCACAGATTCCTGGTAGCAGGCTGTATGAAGGATATAATCCCATTGTTCTGGAAAGATTCTGACCTTCTGCATTGGTTGATGTTGAACAGGCCTCAGGTTTATCATTAAGGATCGCAACAGAGCTAGATCACGGTGCTGTGGCTCACCTTTCATGGTCAGGTTGCACAGGATGCCTCATAGGAACTGTGTGGCTACAGCAGATACCTTGACAGGGTCCATTGGAATTTCCTAAAATATTGCGCCACACTGGGACACCCAAATGGACCAGCATATGCATACGGGGAGAAGGAACCGGATTAGATGTATAATTTTGCTCCCTATCCCACTTTCATAATTATCTAAACGTTGCAGAAAGGAGGCAGAGTTCATTGGAACTTCACATTTTTCCTCAAAAGAACCCCTGACATCCTGAGCAATGTTACCCGAAGAGAAGAGATGTTCTGCAGTTTCGCATTGTGGAGATGTGCGACAACAAACACATTTAGAGGCTATTTGCACCCCAATTTGTCTGACCCTTTCATCTACTAGTATAGCATTTAATATGATCCTCCACATAAGGATACTCATTTTCACCGGGACGTTTTGATTCCAGATGCGCTGAAAGTATCTGTGCTTAGGGGATTTATGTATGATTTGCTCCCAAGACGCGCGGAAACTGAAACTTCCATCTTTGGATAGTTCCCAGATACTTTTATCCCTCCTTAGAAAGTTTACCATGTTGCAGATTTCCTCACCAATCTCATCTGGCAGATTGAGATGACCTATTTGCCACTGATGATCCCTCCTGAATTCGCTCAATTTTCCATCTTTATTGTCGCTGGGAATGAATGAATGTAGAGGTCCAAAGGAGGTCCATTTATCCCACCAGAAATTTATCCTACTACCATCCCCCACCATCCAGTAAGTATGCCCGATCATGACATGTCTAGCTGCCAGCAATCGCTTCCAGACATGTGAGTTGCCCTTTTTAAATTGTGCTGCACAAGGGCTGACATTCGGAAAATACTTCTGCTGCATGAATATTGCGGAGGCGAGTCCTCCTGTCGAATTTGCCACCACAACTTCAGAGTAGCTGCCAGGCATACATCTTTAAGTCTGCGGATTCCCAGTCCACCTTCCTGAACTGGTAAGCAGATGTTCTTCCATGAGACCCAATGTTTTCTTTGGCGTCCTTCCTCAGTTCCCCGAAAAAATCTAGCAAAAGACTGCTCTAATTTCTTCTAATTTCTTCATAACTGCAGAACTAGGCTGCAGTGACATTGATTGATATATGGGGAGGCTCGAGAGAACATGTCGTATCAAGATTAATCTCCCACCAATAGATAAGTACTTCAATGCCCAGCTATCCAGTTTTGCTTTTACTTTCAGAGTGAGCATGTCAAATAAACTTGCCAGTTTCCATCCCGTATACAATGGAATTCCCAGATATATATATATGGGGCAGAGTAGCCCATGCCAATCCAGTCCAGGATGTTATACTCTCCACAAGTTCGGTTTGCACCTTAAGTTGCTTTTGCTTCGGTTAATTTTCTGATCGGACTCAATCTCATATCTGCTGATCAGTGTGAAAACTTTCTGCAGCACTATCTGCGTTCCTTTAGAGAAGACTATCAGGTCATCAGCGAAAGCTAAACGAGTGATAGGACTGCATCCCCTTGTAAGCTTGTATGAACATTTAGGGTCCTGCTGCACCAGATCGTTTAATCCTCTGCTCAGAGCCTCAGATGAAATGATAAATAGGGCTGGGGAGAGAGGGTCTCCCTGTCTCACACCCCTTGTAGATTGAAAAAAAACCATAACTTTGCCCCTTGAATAAAATCAAGAACCAGTTATTAGAGAGGATTCTCCACACCATATCAATAAAGCTCCAGCAAATTTGAATGCCCGCAATATTCTGATGAGAAACAACCATGAGACCCTATCAAAAACTTTTTCCATGTCTAGCTTCATTGCAATATTGATACCCCCTTGTTTCTTGTCCAAGTCCTGAAAGACTTCCTGAGCTAGGATAGTGTTATCAGATATTAATCGGCCTTTCACAAATCCACATTGTTGCGGAGAGACGATATGAGGTAGGATTGCCGGAGCCGTGTTGCCAGTATCTTTGTGTAGATTTTTCCCAGGAAGTTGCATAAACTGATAGGCCTCAGCTCCGAAATGCTGATTAGATTTGTCCATTTTGGCACTAAGCAGAGCAGGGTTGCTGTTATGATTTTTGGCAGATCATGACGAGCAAAAAATGACTAAATAGCTTGTACTAGATCATCCGCAATTATATCCCAACAGCTTTGAAAAAACATTCCAGAAAAACCGTCGGGACCAGGGGCACTGTCCTTGTTGAGCTAGAAAATAGCAGTACGTATTTCATCCCATTCTGGCCAGATAGTTAAACTTGCATTCATTTCTGCAGTTACCATGTTTAGAATCAGATCCATAAACAGATTAGTGGCAGCTCCAGTTTCCGCTGAAAGCTGTAGTTTAAAATGTTCCACAATTAAAGTTGGAATGGCTGATTCAGGGACCCTCTCCCCCTCTGACATCATTAGTGCTAGACTTGCACTTTTGGCTCTCCGCATTTTTATTGTTTTGTGGAAGAAAGCAGTGTTCTTGTCACCTTCGCGTAGCCACTTTACACGTGCTTTTTCTTTCTAATATAGTTCTTCAGCCTCTAACTGCTGAATGTGATGAGCCTTGGCAAGATGTAGAGCTGATCTGTCCCTCGCATCTCCAGTTTTCTCAAACTGAGCCTCCATTTGCAGCATTATTTCCTCCGATTTTCGGATGTTATCAAAATGTCCCCATACACCTCTTTATTCCATATGCGTAATTCTTTTTTGAGGAGTTGCAGTTTCTCAGCAAAAGTACGAATAACATTTTTTTTTCCTGTTAATCTCCCCCAAACCTCTGTCACCTTTGGCAAAAATGCTGGATGCGCCACTCAAAAAGAGTGAAACTGAAATCTGGATGGCAGTTTCTTACTAGCAGAGAGTAATTCCAGTAACAAAGGAGCATGGTCAGATATCCCCCAGATGAAGTCCTCTGAGGCCCCCAGATTAATCGGCTTTCCTCCTTTTTTTTCCTCAGCCGACACAACCACATTAAAGTCCCCCCCAATGAGTAATGGATCTGATATGGCAGAGCAGACATTCAGCATATCTGCCCATAGCTCAATCCATTCCGATTGGGTACACTTTGCATAGACACCCCCCATGTAGTACTTAGGCTGTCCGTTGTAAGAATAGACGTCTAGAACCATTATTTGGGATGCATCCAAGTGTAGTGAACATCTGAGATTGTGCCCCCACAGCACCCATATAGTGTTTGCTGAGTTTGCAACCCCATCTTGAAATTGCAGTTTTTGAACTAGAAATGGCAATCTCTCTCTCTCGGTATCTTTGGCTCAGTAATGATAAGAAACTCAAGTTGATGAAGTTTCACCAAGTTTATAAGGTGCCTCTGAGAGGATATGTTCCCCACTCCCCGAATATTCCAAACCAGTCCTTTCGTCATTTAGAGAGAGATTTAACTTTAGATCGCAGCGCATAACGCGCAGTTTTTGAGGGCGATATCTTTTTCTACTTAAACTGAGTAGCACCTCCTCACCCACAAATATGTTTGATTTTTTATCCACAGAGGAAGCATCTTCAGAAAAAGAAAATTGAACTTCATTAAAGAGTTGGGCGATAAAAAAAATTAAAGAGTTGGGCGTTCAGTTAAAGTCATAGTGGACCTATCCAAAAAAAAGAGTTGTTAGGATAGAACAAACTGTTCGTTTGTAATTCTCCGGACGGTTTGAGGAGCCATGCCGTTTGAATGGAGAGAATGGACCCCAAGAAGAAGAAGGCAGCAACTGGAGATTCAACGAAGGACATAGCTGAAACCAGCAAGGCGGTTGAAGCAAGGAAGGGGCCACCGAACCACCCTTCCGATACATCAACAAATGTGGAGGGAGGTCAGTCGACTGAGCTCTTGGATCGAACTGGACAGGATGAATGGATTACGGTGACCAAACATAAATCTGTTCCTCACCGTCTAGGACTCAGAGAACAAAACCCTCAGTCATTGGTGAAGAAACAGGGATCCCAGAAATTCAATCGAATTTGAGAGATGCATTCTCGTTTATCATCCCTGTACTTCACAAACTTCCCTACACACTGGGATGTGGACAGAATGGCTAACATCTTCAGAACATATGGAGGTCTGTTTGACGTCTTCATTGCTCCATGATTTGGACTGAACGGAAAAAGATTTGGATTTGCTCGCTTCGATTCAAAGATGGATCTAGCAGCTTTAGCAGTCAAGTTTGATGGGAGAATATTGGCAGGTCTTAAGCTCCAAGTGAATGTAGCTAGATTCTATGGCGGCAAACCAATTAAAAAGCCATCTGCTAAACCTCTGTTGATTCCTGCAATAAAACAAGCACCTACAACAAAAATAACGGAAACTACTCGGCAGCTAGAAAACAATATCTGCCAAGGGATTTCATTTGCTGAAGTGACGAACAACAAAGGTCAGGCCATACAAAAAGCCAGTGAAGCAGACCAACAGCAGGGACATCATACCATGCCTGAAGACACAAATTGGCTAACAGGAGCTCTACTGGTAGAACTGAAAGATGGAGACATTCAGGAGATCAAAAATAAACTTTATCTATCTGGGTTCATCAATGCTGCTATAGATCTAATCCCAGGTGAAATGGCGATAATTCGGGGCTTGAACACAGAACAAAGAGCAAGACTGATGGACATTGACAAAGAGACCCAGAACATTTTGTTCAAATCAATGAAGAGATGGGAAGTGGATTCGGAGATCACTACAAGAAAAACATGGTTGCACATTGTGGGCATTCCATTCTCCTGCTGGAATGAGCGCAACTTGGCCTGGATAGGTTCTCAATTGGGGTTGGTGACGAATCATATGCATTGAATGCACTATTTCGATCACCGTGCAACTCGTCCCCTCTCGATAACACTATCAGCACACCTAACGGAGTTCATCTCCCGATACTGACCTACCCAATGCAGCAAAAGGAAGTGATGACGGATCAACACCCAAGGACATTAACTGCTCCAAACCCTCCCTGGGTATGTATGAAATGTAGTCAAAGGACAGTTGGGCATAAAAAATCAAGAAATATCATATTCCCGGCCCATTACCAGGTGGGCTCTATGACAGGGCCATTCTCGCAATTCACAAAGCTTATACGAGCCCGTGAGAATAGATAGAACCGTATGGAGCTGAGGAGAATGGCTAAATCAAAACATGCCCCTGCTCAAGTAAGCCATTCATCTCTTGTCCCAGATTCATGTGAAGTCATTCCTGATACTCAGGTGAATCCAATCAACGAAGCTATGGAAACTATCTCCCTAGTAGGAGATTTGGGAGTGGAGCTAGGAGAAGCCAATCTGACTCAAATAAAGGAAATGGATGAGAGGGATATTCAGGCAAATCTGTCCTGAATCTATAAGCCTAAATCTGGGAGCCAAACCTGGTGTTTCAAAAATATTTTCAATGAAGATTCTAAACCAAAATGTTCGTGGGCTAGGCCCTGGAAGTAGAAAAAGGAAACTCTATCAAGTGATCCAGCAGTATGATATTGATTTTGTTTCTATTCAGGAAATAAAGTAGTCTGAGATTTGCACCAGAATCGTGGAGAGAATCAGGAACAACCAAGATTTCGATTTTGTTTATGAGCCTTCTGTTGGTTTATCTGGTGGCCTTCTGTGCACCTGGTGGGCTGACAGATTTACCAAGACATACTGCTGGAAAACAAGAAATATAATTGAAGTATCAGACATCTGGAGAAATCAGGATACAACTGCAAAAGTTAAAATCCTCAACATATACTCTCCCTGCACTCTGTCTGGGAAAAGAAATTTATGGCGAAATTCCTACAAAGACTGAGGCTTGACCCTAATGCTCTTTGGTGTGTAAGTGGGGACTTCAATGCTATCAGGCAAGCTACTGAACGGATTGGGAACTCGAGTCCTAATCAGGGAGAAATGAATGAGTTTGATGCATTTATGACGGATACTGCTCTGGTTGATCTACCACTTATTGCAAAAGACTACACATACTTTCACCCTGGAGGTTTATGCGCAAGTAGGATTGATAGAATCCTGGTTTCTGATCATTGGATGACTATCTGGCCGGGGGTCACGCAGCAGGTATTGGACAAAAAATCATCCGACCACTGCCCTCTTATTCTAACCACCGAGAAGCAAAACTGGGGCCCAATCCCATTTAAAGTGTTGAACGCATGGTTTCACCATAAGGATTTTGAGGAGATTGTGAAGCAAACCTGGATGCTAGAGACTGTGACTGGATCAAAATCCTATATCCTGTTACAAAAATTTAAAAGGCTCAAGGAAAAACTAAAATTTTGGAACAAGGAGGAGTTTGGTAACCTAAATACTCAGATTGGAGAAGCTGAGAAAAAACTGGGACAAGTGGATGAAAAAATGACAACCTCAGTACTCACAGAAGAAGAAATTCGCCACAGAAAAGATACTGACATTCAGCTACGAAAACTCAATGCTATGATGGACAGTGTCTTATTTCAGAAATCTAAGAACAAGTGGCTGCGGGAGGATGATGGAAATACGAAGTATTTCCATGCTTGTCTAAAGAAGAACAGGTCCATAAACACAATCAAAGGGATCCAGATAAATGGCGTATGGACTACTGATGTCCCAGTGGTAAAACAACATATTCATGAGAGCTTTGAGAACCATTTTAAACCCAATCCCAGTCCCTGCCCCAATATATCTTGGTCTCTGCCCAACCAAGTAACTGCGGAAGAAAACAGTCACCTAACTACCCCCTTCACAGAATGGGAAGTGCTGAAGCTATGAAGAAATGTGGGCTCTAAAAGCCTGGGCCCAGATGGCTGTAACTTCAGATTCTTAAAGCACTTCTGGCCTATTATGAAGAACAATATCATGGCTTTCTTTGAGGAATTCTGGTGCACTGGAAGGATGGTGAAAGAAATGAACACAACCTTGGTTGCTCTGACCCCTAAAAAGGATACTCCAGGTTCTGTCCTAGACTTTTGCCCAATCTCTATGGTCAATTCTATGTACAAGCTTCTATCTAAAGTCCTAGCTACTCGTATGAGCTCTGTATTGCCTAGGAAAATATGTTCAAACCAAACTGGCTTCATACACAAGAGGTTTATCACGGACAGTGTAGTTCTGGTTTCGGAGATAGTTAATGATGCAAAGAAGAGGAAAAAATCCTGCACTATTATCAAGCTTGATTTCTAAATAGCCTTTGACAGTCTACGGTGGGACTATCATTAGAAAATTCTGGCTGCAAAAGGATTCAGTCCGAGATGGATTCATTGAATGAATGGATGCATAGAAACTGCCTCTATGTCTATTACTATCAATGGAAGCCCTTGTGGTCAATTTAAGATGCAAAAAGGACTCAGGCAAGGTGATGCTCTATCCCCTCTGTTATATGCTCTAGCAGCGGAAGGACTCCATGAATTATTTACCAGAGTAACTAATCTCCAGCGGCTAAAAGGATATCAGATAGGAACAAACGGCCCTCACATCTCTCATCAACAATTTGCGAACGACACTGTGATATTTGGCAACGGATCAGTTGATGATATCAAAATAGCAAACAGACTTCTAAGGATTTTTGAGATCCTATCTGGCTTAAACATCAATTTTCAAAAGAGTAGACTATTCTCTCTCAATATTCCAGAGATTACACAAGCAGAGCAGGCGAATATCCTTCATTGCAAAATTGATTCCATCCCTTTTATCGATCTAAGGATTCAAGCTGGTGCAAATCCCCGGTTGGAAAGAACTTGGCTGCCAGTTTTAAACTCTATTACCAAAAGGATCAAGGGATGGGAGAAACGATATGTATCATTTAGGGGTAGGATCACTGTAGTGAAATCAGTACTCAGTTCCATACCACTCTACTATCTGTCAATCTATAAAGCTCCTGCGGGTATCTTGAAGAAAATTCAGAGTATTCTCATCAAATTTCTATGAGGCTCTTATCCTAGTGGCAGGAAAATGATAACTTGGATCAAATCGGATAAACTATGTCATCCCTTAAAGCAAGGAGGGCTTGGCATCAAAGCCCTAAAGCAGTTCAATCTGGCTCTACTCGGCAGATGGGGTTTTAGAATTCTTCAGGAACCTAACAGCCTCTGGAGTCAAGCTCTAGCAGCTCTGTATGGCCCTATAGATTTAAACAACTTACATCCCTCAAGGCATGACTCCTTATGGTGGAAAGATATCTGTAAATGGGTATTATCTACAAATTGGTTCCAGCAGAATCTAATCAGGCAGATAGGAGATGGTTTAATTACAAAATTCTGGCTTGAAAGATGGGCAGGAACATCTCGACTGGCTTACTCATTTCCCACTCTATACTCGAATGCTGCTGATAAAGATGCTCTCATTACAGAAAAGGGATTCTATGATCGAACCTGGCAAACGTGGCATTAGAATTGGAACTGGATTGAACCTTGTTCTGCTGCACAACTGACAGAAATCCAGGAGCTCACCACGAAACTCAATCTGTTCCCCCCAAGGACACATAGCTCTGATCAAAATCTATGGAGGCCCCTGCTCATTAATAAGTACCCAACATCAGAAATCTACATCCAAATTATGAAAGAGGAATGACAATAGGAAAATATGGATGAAACTCTTGCAAAAGTCTGGACGAAAAACATATCTTCAAAAATCAGTGCATTTTGCTGGCAAACCCTCCAAAATTGCATCCCAACGATTGATAATCTGGAGAGGCGAGGAATAACCCGTGATTCTATCTTATGCCTCTTATGCCTCGACGAACACGAATCGGTCGAACACCTCCTCCTTTATTGTCGGGTAAGCCGTGAAATCTGGCAGGGATGCTTCAAGTGGCTGAGAGTTTCTCTAATCCCACCCGCAACACTTAGAGAAGTGATATTGCATGATCAGACGCAACAATTTTCGGCCAAGATCCGTGTAGTTTGGAAGATGATCTTGGAACTGATATTTTGGGCAATATGGAAAGCGCGAAATGATGCACTCTTCACTCAACAAATCCCAAACCCAGTTGAGACAGTGGAGCAAGTTCAACTTCGGGCCTGGATAATTCTTCGAGCCCACCAACAAATTGGGTTGTATTATAGTTTCGGTGAATGATGCCGTGAGCCTATGTGTTGCATGCAGTACAATTAAAATGTCTGGTCCAATATAAGGGCTTATAAATATGTAAATACTCCACATTAATATAATTTTATTACCTACCAAAAAAAATTCTCTCTCTTTTCCTCTCTTTTTTTCATCTTTTTTTTACCTACCCCAAAAAAGTTGTGGATCTTTTTGGTTGGATCTGAAAGTTTTAATCTTAAAAATGTTATAGTTTTGAGAAAAGTTGTTGAAAGAGTTGAGTGTTGAAAAATTAACATGCAAGAACGAAAATGTAAAGAACAAAGGAGTAAGGCCCGAGGTTCAGCAAATCGGTAGATTTTGCCTAATCCTCCGTTGGAACGTCAGCCAAATGCTGACTTCCGGTATATAGATCCCAAAATCAGAACAGTCGCAGTTCATATACATCATTGGGCCCGGGCCTCCATTTGGGCTGCTGATCAGGTCCCAATCTACAACACACACCACTCAGGTGCCGCACATGGATGCTATAACTTTACATCGTCTCCATCTCAAAAAGGAATTGTGTAAGGGAGTACAAAACCATTTATTTCAGGCAAGAAATCTGCGCATGGCCACATTGATGTGCTTCTGCAGCAGTTTGTTGTCGCACTTTCAACTAAGTGCCTTTTTTGATAGTTTGTTCTGCATTTGAAGAGCCAATCCAGATTACTTGGTGGAAGGGGAACCTCCTGAAACCGCGGTTGGACCGAGTTCATGACTTGATTATAGTGTACCGCTTCTTGTACTGGAAGCATAACAATTTCCCGAGGAGTAATGGCCCGAATCTTCCTAGAAATAAGTTGCTTCTTCTTCTGGTTAGTTATGCCATGGAAACCTTGATCACTGCTTCTGGTTGCCTTCAACGTGCTGCATAGCATTTTCAGAGCTTCTCCTGTACCAATGCCATCTTGAGATGCTACTTCTTGTAGTGGAAGCATCACAGTTTTTCGAGGAGAAACCGCCTCAATCTCCCCAGAAATCGACTTATCCTGATCTATTATGGGATGAAAACCTTGATTACTGCTTCCGATTGGTTTTGGCATGCTGCAAATCTTTTTTTGCCCTTCTCCTGAACCAGCACCAACTTTATCGTTAGATACTAAATGAGACGTACTATCTGTTAAGAAGAGCTCTAGTTCCTTGGCAAAAATGTCATGCACTCCTGCTTCACGTATTTCATAGAAATCAACTGAATGATGAAGATAAGAACAATGCTTGGACACAGATAGAGGATGAAGAAATTTTAAAACATTGTAAGTGAATTTACCATTGCCACTGCCATCGTTTTCAGTCTCAGAGCTCCTCTTCCTCTTATGGCTGTTACCGGTGCTGTCAGGAGAAGAAATATACGCACCATGATCCTGTGTTAGACAGCTTCCTTCCAATTGCTGAGTGTCTGATGTTGGAAACTTTGCAACAACATCTGATTCTCCTCTGCTTTGGACAAGATCATCTTCTGTATCCAAGACATTTATTTGGAGACTTGGGTCTGAAACATGGGATGACTTGTTATTTGTCTCGTCTTCCTTTCCTTTCCTCATCTTTTTCCACTTCTCCTTCCTTTTCTCCATCTTTTCCCTCTTCTCCTTCCTTTTTTCCATCTTTTCTATCCTCTCCAACTTTTCCCTTAGTTTTACCACATAAAGCTTCAAAATACAAAAGAGTATAGACTCAGAATCAGGAATGAGGAAAATTGCAAACATGTCCTAACATAAAGAGTAGAAACCCCAACAAGAATAAGACCTATAATAAGGGAACCTGAAAAATAAAATAACATTTAACAGATTGAACATTCATTCTGGGTGTCTATAATGCTTTTTTTTTTCTTTTTCGCAACAGTTCGAATTTTCTTTTGATCGACCCACATTCGTACTCATGGTCTTACATAATTTTAAATTTTATTTTTACGTGAATCTCACCCAAAAAAATCGCTCCTTTTGAGATCTCAACATCATACACAACCGTAAACCTTAACAGTTAACACCGACCCGCCATAAACCTACGCATAACGCAAAACGCATTACGCACAAACTCTAGAACTTCAAACAAATTTACAAGAAATCATCAATCCAGTCCAGTCAAGTCGATTACTCATGTCTTTCCAGAAAATTAAGCGCCAAAATCGGAAATCTCGAAAAACTAACGTCGGAAATCGAAAATAACATTATATTTGCCGGAAACAAACCTTAATCTCTTCGAACCAAGCCTCTTGCTTTTCTCTGCTAACGGTGAACCCTGGCGGAGGGAAACGAAAACACCGAGACATGTTCGTTCACGGATTTCTCAGAAGAAAACAAATTAAGAACGCGGGAATCGGTTATGAACTCAGTCTCCTGAGTCGTGACGAAGAAGAAACTTTAGTAGGTTAAAAATGAGGAAGTGGAGTATGATCCCAGTTATATATATCCTCTGGATTACCGCTTTGACGCCGTCAGATGTGCATTCCGGGGCATTTCTTCACCTAGTAACGGAAGAAGTTAACGCTTGTTTTACTAGTTTTGGGCCGAACGAGATAGTACATGGGCCCAGCTGGGAATGGGCTATATTTTTTAACGTGGCTTAAGCCTTAAGTCGGTTTTCTTCGATCGGCTCGAGCCGAGTTATGAACTCACGCCGGCGGCTCCTCTGCCTACGCGGATAGATTCTAAACCCCTGGCATAAACCCCCAAAATTCTAGAGAGCGCTCGTTTTTGCTCCGACGATGAGAACTGCAAGAGGAATTGCCGGAATTCGCCGCGCCGTGGTGGGCGTCTCTGTCGCCTCGCCGGCCCCCGGGAACCAGGTCCACCACAATCGCCTCGTCCAGGCGGTGGCTTTTAGCACCATCGGTGATCGTCAATCCTCCGCAAGGTCTGATTGGTTTTTCTTTGGCGGAATTGCAGCTGATCAACCGATGCGCACTGCCGCTCGTGCTGTCACGGGCGCGATGCTGTTCTCCACAGCGGCGACAACGCTTGTGGAAGATGTCCACGCGAAAGAGTCCGTGCAGACGAAATTTTGTCCGAAGGATGTCGTTTTATATCAGTATGAAGCCTGCCCTTTCTGTAACAAGGTCAAAGGTATGAATTTTAGATGCTTAGATTGTGAAATTGTTTCACTTTTCTGAATTCTCAGTTTTCTATAAGACCCTGAAGCGCGAAATATATTCGTTTTAGCTCTCCTCTTTGTTAGATTGGATGAGGCACAAATTTATAGGCATGATCTTCATTGAACGCTGCTAGTATGCTGTTTTGTTAATCTGGAATGCTGAAATTCTGAATGATCAGTTGATTAATGTTATATTACAATGATTCTTATTTCAGCTTTTCTTGACTATTATGATGTCCCGTACAAAATTGTGGAGGTTAATCCTATCAGCAAAAAGGAAATTAAGTGGTCTGATTACAAGAAAGTTCCCATACTGGTGGTTGATGGGGAACAAATGGTTGATTCATCAGGTAGTGAAATGTGTGAATGTCGTTGAATACTCTTATTAACTTAGATGGTGATTTTTTGCTGCATTGTTCGTTGATTTTGATGGTGACCAAACATTGCTAACTCTATTTATTACCTTTTTCACATCAGACATAATTGATAAACTATCCAGAAAGGTTAATCCGGATGCATGCTCTGATTCTGTTGCTGAAGAAAGCGAAGAGAAGAAGTGGCGTGGGTATGTGTTTCAGGCTTGTATCAGCTGAATTTATTCGACTAACATCCTTCTCAAATCGCTCCTTTGCTTTTGTTCTCTATGATTTCATATTTAATGAATTATGATGCAGACTATCTTGCCATCATTTGTTAAATTACTTTCGTCTTGATGAACATTGAGTTTTCTTCAACTTCATTGCTTGTTAACATCAATCGCCACCGTTGCAGTTGGGTGGATAACCATTTGGTGCATATGTTGTCACCTAATATTTACAGAAGTCCTTCTGAGGCCCTCGAGTCATTTGATTACATCACAGCTCAAGGTTAGGTTTCTATATATCAGTAATATATCTCTATTTCTTGTTAGGTTGTGAAATAGAATGAGGTTGTGGAGTCTTAACTATGTCCAAACCTGCATTTTCAATGGCAATATTCTTCCAACATGGAGAGCATATACTTTTGGGTTGGATCTGGCTACATCAATCGATCATTTTGCAACTTATACAATCTCTGCTGCACTTTAGTTATATGTTTTATTGATTGTTTCGTATTTCCTCTTGCTGTCCTTAGCAAAAAAAACTGGTGATACATGATCCTCTAGAGTAATATATACGTTTGGCCTAACGCAGGTAACTTCAGCTTCATTGAGAAACTAACTGCAAAATATGCTGGAGCTGCTGCAATGTATTTCGTTTCGAAAAAATTGAAGAAGAGGCATAACATTACAGATGAGCGAGCTGCTTTGTACGAAGCTGCCGAAACATGGGTAGACGCGCTCAAAGGCCAGGATTTTCTAGGTTCATTGCCCCCATTCCACTGCATTTACCACAAAAATACTGTGTCAAATATCTGAAGTTTGCTGCGTATATCTATATATCCTCTTTCTACGTTGTTCGACAGGTGGGAAAAGGCCCAACTTAGCTGACCTTGCAGTCTATGGCGTCCTTCGACCAATTCGGTACCTCAAGTCTGGGAAAGACATGGTGGAACACACACGCATTGGGGATTGGTACAGTAGAATGGAGAAAATAGTCGGATCACCAGCCGGGGTTCAGGCATAGTCTACATTGCTTTCGTTTCCCAACACTGGTATCTGAGTTTTGCTTCCTTCTCCTCTTAATAAGGGTCATGATAAGGCTTTGTTGGGTACGTTGTCTGGACCTTCTTGTAGAAGTTACTCTTTATGATTCATTTGAAGCAATATGTAAAAAAACACACACAGAATTATCAAGTCAGGAAGACAAATTTGTGAGTATGTTTGTGGCATTAATGAGACGTTGTAGCGGCATGTTTAGGTAATGGTGGATAGGTCAAAGAGGTTGACCTAGTGGTTATGGAGTGACAATTGCACTCATATGTCACGGGTTCAAATTCCCTCACCGACATTACCTATAAAACAAAGGTAATGCTGGATAGACAATACTTTTTTTCTTATGACATATGGAACCTATGAATGTAGGTAATCCAAGGCCCTAATATAATAGTCTTTAGAAAAATTTAAACTTATGAACTTTGACTACCCAGCCGTCACTAGTTCACCATTTTTTATATCATTTATATTACTAAAGGAAGGTGTATGTGTAGCTTTATTCATACAAAATTTAAAACTTTATCTTAGAATCCTAAACCCTAGAATTTATAATCTTAAAATGTATAAACGTAAAATATAATTTAAAACTAAATTTAAAGAACAAAAAAAATTCAATTATAATTGCCAAATGGTAAAACGACGTTGGCGAGTCGCTGGCCGTTTAGTATTTTAATTCAAAAATAAGTGGGTGGATTTTGTGGAGGAGAAGTTATAGGATCCATCGTGTAGTTTGCACAGCCATCACCTCTCAATATTTCAATAATTGGAGTTGTGAAACCCTAATAACGGGATTTTAGAATCAATTATGAATTTCAGTTTTGGTGGCTTGGATACATTGGTCAGACCAATGTATAAGATAAATGTGAACTACTCTCATTTAATCTTAAGCACAATGTGAATAATTGGAACATCACATTTTTCTATAAGTTGGTTTATATTTCCATGTGAAATCCGCATGAGATAGTCATTCTCGACGGTGCCAATGAAACTAAGTTAAATTTTTTTAGGTAGGTAATTTGGGAGAAATACTCCCACTCCTCCCCAGTATCCGAGAGCTTTTTACACTCCCGACTAATCTAGGGGGCATGCACCCAGCCCAAAGGCTCCTATGGATTAAGCCTGGCCAAGCGCTTTTGCTGGGGCTTAAACTCGAGACCTCTTATTCAGGAGTTCACCTAATTGCGATCAGACCAAACTGTCTTAGTTTTAAACTAGGTTAAATGATTGAGAATATCTCATTTCACACAATAATAGAAAACAACCTATAAAAAGAGATAGTATGAATCTATCACTTTGGTTGAAAGTTTTAATGGATAAGACCTACATCCACCTTACAAGTTGGCACGCCCGTACAAGTGACCAAAACCAAGCGAACCGGATCTTAAAGTTTAACGAAAGCCGGCCTTGCTGTTGATGACGCTCACCTCTTGTGAAACAAGCTATTAGGTGTATGTAAATAGGTGCATCAGATAAACTAAAACACGAATATAAATATTGAGAAGCACAATACAATACTACAGGTCCCAGGCTGGAACATGTTTGGTGCATTTTTGCATTAAATTGTCCCAACCCCCATCAAGAAACATATGCACCCCGCAACATTGAGATGACTACAACCAACCCAATAATTTGCTCATTTATATACACACACACACTCAAGACAAGCTCCCATACAAGTGAAGTCCCATTGTTTTAACCAAAAAGAAAGAAACTTTTGCAGTTTATGAACATGAATAAGGTTTTTAGTTTAAATGTGTTACATATTTCTGTATTATTGTTATGCATGGCCATCAATTCATGCAACGGAATAGTGGAGCTACCGCCAAACTTGACCGTCCCTGCAGTTTTTGCTTTCGGAGACTCCATTGTTGATCCGGGGAACAACAACGATATGCAAACTCTTGCCAAAGCAAACTTTCCGCCATACGGCAAGGATTTGGATGCCGGAATTCCGATGGGGAGGTTCTGCAATGGGAAGACACCTCCTGATTTGATCGGTAATCTTTTTTTTGTTGTTGTTGTTGGTTGAGCAACACAACATTGTGTTCTTTGGACTTAGCTTATCTCTATAAAACTTGGACTTAAATAAGGAACAACATTAATTCTCAACTTACCCTCATTGTTACTTGAATATATTGAACAAACATTTTTATACAAGCTTTAAGATATCTTTTGGGTGAAAAAAATGGCACCCTCAAGTATTCGAAATTGCAGCCGAGGAGCTAGGAATAAAGGACCTCGTACCAGCCTATCAGGACCCCAAGTTGAAACCTCATGATCTCCTAACAGGCGTCAGCTTCGCCTCCGGAGCTTCTGGATTCGATCCAGAGACGTCAATGACAGCGGTAAAGAACGCAACTTTTGATTCCGTGATTGGCTTGATGATAAGTCTTTTACTAATGTAATCCATATTTTTTATACATTGGGGAGCGGGGGCGTAGGCATTGTATAGTATACAGTATACAGTGTCCAAGTGGCACGATGAGATTGGTGCGGCAAGTGGAGCGGTATTTAACACTTTTGTGCGGGCCCGCTGACAAGACCAATCCCACAGCACCACGGGAACACTGCACACTGTATAGTGAGTTACCTTACTGTATAATCCCCTCTTCCTATACATTGATCCATACACGAACACAAACGACACGAACCACTTTCCTCCGTGGCATGGCATGGTGTTGTAGATTGTAGTTCCACTTCAATTAAATTTAAACGTTTTTTCCCTATGGTTTAAGTTGGCCATTCCACTGTCGTCTCAATTGGAGTATTTCAAAGAGTACAAGGAGAAGTTGGTTTTGCTCGTGAGCCATGGAAAAGCAGAGGAAATTGTGAGTGATGCTCTCTATCTGGTTGTAGCCGGTAGTGATGATCTTGCAAACACTTACTTCACGTTGAGAACTCAGCAACTCCACTACGATATTCCGGCATATACCGACTTTATAGTCTCCGCGGCTTCCAGTTTTCTACAGGTTAAAGGACACTCTTACAACCATACAGATAAGCAAACGGCTGAAGAGTTTTAAGATGTTGAATCAGTATGTGAACCTTTTTTTTTTTTTATGTAGGAGCTGTACAAGCTCGGTGCACGACGAATAGCCGTTTTCGGAATTCCTCCGATCGGTTGTTTGCCATCTCAGAGAACCCTCGCCGGCGGGCTGACAAGAGAGTGCAATGAGAGGTACAATTTGGCAGCACAATTAACAAACTCCAAGCTCTCACCTATGACTGATTCACTCACTCAGAGTTTACCTCAGTCTCGAGTAGTTTACGTAGACATTTATAATCCTCTACTCGATCTCATCCAGAAGCCTCAGAACTACGGTAAGAGCCTTTACTTCGATAGGAAGATAAAAAAAAATCACACGTACTTTGGTAGTAATGTTTGTTGCATTATTCTACCATGGAGTATGATTGCGTACATCTTACCCTCCTCAGACCCTGCTTAAGGGTGGAATTTACTGGGTATGTTTGGTTTGGTTTGTTGCATCATTCTCAATCATGGGCAGGGTTTGAAGTTAACGATCGAGGATGCTGTGGCACGGGAGCTATCGAAGCGGCTATACTGTGCAACAAGTATGGGGGAACCTGTGAGGATGATACGAAATACATATTCTGGGACAGTTATCATCCGACTGAAAAGACATACAAGATTCTTGTTAGTAAAATAATCCAAACTTATGTCAAACGATTCATATGATGCTTATCATATGGATTGTACCTGGAGGGGAGATTGTTATATCGTGAAAGGCATTCTTTTGTAGTATGATTCATGTTACGACACCAATCCAAAGCACACTCACAGAGGATGCGGACTGATGATTCTTTTCAAGTTCCCTTTAAGCAATTTGTTAGTTCAGGCAACTTATCCAAACATTTCTGTCTCTTAACTGACTAAGCCACAGAATTTGAGTTTTTTGGTTCAGGCAATTCATCAAACACTTCTGTCGCGTAACTGAATAAACCAGATAATTTGAGCTTTTCTGTTCAGGCAATTCATCACAAAATTGTATCAATACCAGAAAGACGAATCTAAACAATAGAAACTGCGAGGGTTGATAGGATTACCTGCTGGGAGACAGCAAGGGATGAAATCCACCACCAGTTTTTGCCATACTTCCTGCTCTTATTATTATATGGCCAATCTTCTCGAGCACCCCACTGCCATTTTTCTCGGCGGAAGTAGTTGAGCCGAACCCTCCATATCCATATCAAAACTACCACGAGCCTCGACCTCCAATACCTAATGGGTGACGTTGAGGAAAACGAGGGTATGTATTGCCAGTAGGATCACATGTTACGCAATTGCATGTAAGGGATTGAAATTTCTTCAAGAAGGGGACATTTTTATGAGTTCTCCACATTTTTTCATGCAATCTTCTGTGGTTTCTTGACGAGTTTTCAGAAACTTCTCCTTGTTGCTACCTGTTGGGAATAATTTATAGCATTTGCACTGATCCATACAACTTCCAAAAAGCAATTCCCACAAAATTGTCATTTCAGATTTGCCCGTGAAACACTTCAAACAGAATAAAGAATGTTCAAAAATACCCGTATATACACAAAACAAGGGCAACCATCATGAACATGACTCAATGAACTTCGGTTAGTAATGCACAAAACTCTAGTTCCAATCAACCTTTTTTTTTCCCATTTCCCATCGTTTTTTCCTTTTTGCTGTTAGACAGTCACGGACCTCAAAACGATCTTCCTGGTTCCTCCTCGAGCTTGCAAAAAATAAGTTTCCTGTTCGGTAAGAGAACAGTTACCATCATCGACGTAGCAATTAAAATGGCGCTTAGATGAGATAAACTGTCAGTTTCAGTCATTCATCACCTCCTTTCTCCTCCCTTTCTGTTGTATACGACTTGATTTTATTCTCCTTTGAAATGAACTGCATCACGAACAGAGATGAATTTCTTCAGCAGTATCCGCTCCGTTGGCCAACCTCAACTGGCCAGTGGAAGACTCACCCGAAGCCGACTCATTTTGGCCTTCGCCGTCTTCCAATGAAACCTTCTGCAAGGAGGCTCCCAGAGCGCTACCAGCTGTAGCACGACCGCCCGAGATAAAATTCATGGTACCAGGTGGGAGTAGCCATTTACTCCATACCTTACGTCGCCTCAGTTTGTCACCCTGATATAAAAGCAAGAAGAGGGAATGCAGTTGGAAATTTAAGGCATTTCAGAAAGACTACATTTGAGCTGCAACTAATATTATAGCAAGTGAAATATAATCTCAGAAAAAAAAAATAAAGAAACTTAAAGCTAACCTGCACTTCTACAATTTCAGAATTCCTTAATGACTCCAGAATAAGGGAGATATCCTGTGTCAATCGCCGAACCTGAAAACAGAAATAAAAGACCGTCATTATGCAAACAAATGATCAGGACGTAAATCGTAGTGCATATGTTGAAAACTAACTTACTCGTGGAAAAGCTGCTATCACCGAAACCGGCACCCAGCCAAGATCATCCATGTTCGACCTCAAGTGAATATCAGTCACCAAATTCTTGTCGCTAGAAGGTAAGAGTTTGGTTCAGAATCACTACAAGAATCATATGAAAATAAATGCTATGCAAGAGTTACCTGAAGTAATAATTTATTTGATTGATTATCTCAATTGTCACAGGGCTTATCATTGGTGGAGGTGGTGGACCAATTGACATGGGCCTGAACGATTCAGGCTGCAATGTTTGGAAATAGATCAAAGGTGGTTGCGCTTCTGGAACTGCAAACCAATGATCAAATGATATAGCACAAAAATTATCATAAAGAATAGAATTCGTAGGAAGGAAAACTGATGCGTGCCTATTAAGTAGACTCACCAAATCCCATTTGTCCGTGGAAAATGCTCATGTGTGACATATAGGGACCAAAACCACCTGGTACTGGTGATGGCATGTAATCCACTGGAGCAGGTCCATATTTAGGAGGAGGGTGCACATCTCGGTGCTCTTGATCTCGCCTAACTCCATGATTATTTGGGTACTGTGCATCCCCACGGGGACGAGGCCCAAAACCACCCCTTCTTGGATTATGCCTCAAAGAAGAATGGTCATTGACAGAATGTGATGGGAAACCACCAGCTCCTCCAACCTGTCTTGGACCCCTCAAAGGAGCATCATACACGGGAGGAACCATCCTTCCAGGTACATCTGAAACAGGAAATTGAGTGGGCACAGGGCGAGGTTGCTGATGAGCAGTATTATGAGGTTTTCCCATACCGGATGGACCACCCCCATTCCGGTTTTTATGCCTTACTCTCGGAGTTGTATTACTACCGTGATCATTAGTATTAGTTGGACGAGGAGGTTGAGTTGCAATAGGAGCCTGGAAAACCAAGGAAAAGTAAGCAACTTCATTCAATACTAAAAGAGTTAGAATTTCCTCTCCTTAGAAGGACGGAGGAAAGGAAAGAATCTCTGTCCTAGGCCATAACAGCCCCTGTTCAACATAACAAATAATCCGACAGGGATGGCTTGTGTGAGTTTCTGGAGGGCAATAATATGTACCAAAAAAATCACATATCCATGGTGATTCCTCACAGCAGTAATATATTAATTACATGCTTTATGCATAAAACAACTGATATATATATAAATTATCCATGCCTGGCCAAAGAAAAAAATTATCTACCAGCGAAGAGGAGGGCGATCCACAAGATCCATTCGAAGAACCAGACATCGATCTCTGAATGGGTTGTCTTGTCTCAGAAAGAGTAGGCCAAGTTCCAGTCATGACGAAACCCGGCTCATCCCCGCCGTTCGAAGGCTTAACCCAAGCAGGTTTCCTCGAAACGCCATTGCTGTCACTTTCAGCAATGGATGCTGGTTCTGACTGAGGTCCCGAAATCATAACGACAGTAGGCAGCTCCGTCTGATGAGTCTCCAAATCTCCACGAATCACTGAAGCCACGACTGACCGAGGTTAAGACAAGAGTCCGGGAAGAAACTAAAAGAATATTGATGCCAAAATCAATCAAAAAGTCTGTAAACGAAAAGCTAAAAACAGAATGGTATCAGCAAAAAACAAAAATTACCAATATTGAATCAAAACAAGTGAGGAATTCGACATGAACAGCTTACTCAATATCAGAAGAAACTAGGGTTGAAGGCGGCGATCTATTGTTTTTGTTTCTTCTAATTTCAGGTTATTATTTTGGTAAGCTATATTACACACTTTTTTTTCGTATTGAAATTGTGACACGTCAATGATCATAATTAAAATAAATAAATAATATAACATGTAGTTGTGATAATTGGTATATCACAATGTCAAAGTATGATGTCAATAAAGTGTGTACAAGTAGCATTGCTCATTATTTTAGCATGCGTTCACTTGACACATC
The DNA here is from genome assembly GCA_025802335.1 of Pinguicula primuliflora. NCBI lineage: Eukaryota > Viridiplantae > Streptophyta > Magnoliopsida > Lamiales > Lentibulariaceae > Pinguicula > Pinguicula primuliflora. The sequence goes on along the minus strand of JAOYMZ010045939.1, from coordinate 8,029 downwards.
TTAATCTACCCTAAATTAAATTAGAAACTAAATTTGTGTTTACTATGATTGGTTGATACATACAAATATTCGATTCACTTGAACCCCAATTTATATAATTTATAAAAATATCTCTATCATTTTTTTTTACATGTGAAGCTTCCAGAGCTGGAAGCTAAGTAACAAACTATAAAACTAATGAAACTGAATTCAAAACAACGAATCCATCCTCATGGTGGTTGGAATAAGAAGGATGTAGCAGAAATTGTGATATCCGAGTTGCCTGTTGCTAAGCTGCTTGGTAATGTGGGTCGAAGATCCCCCCTCCTAGCAGTGCAGGATGCATTAACAGATATATTTCGCACGACTCCCGGAATACCTCCTGGTGGTAACAGCTCTGAAGACGTCTCAGGCGTAATGTCAGCGACACACAATCCCCTTGCCAACACCTCAGGTAGCGTGAGCGCCCTCTGCAAATTTCTATCAGCATAATAAAGCACCTCATTGTTGTGACCCGCTATACCCCTCTTAGCCAGGAGATCCGCTTCCTGTAGGTTTGCTCGGGCCCAGTAACAGAGGTGTATATCCGTGAATTGACATGTAGCCCCATCCACTCATATCACATAGCCTGTATCAAGATGTTGCAAATCATTGAAAGTGGGGACTTGGTCAGTAGCCACTGTCTGCTTCCGTAGCAGAGCCGCCTGGTAAGTGAAAAATGTGGATGTCTCTTTGGCTATATCTCGTATTTGATTACATATTTTGGGGCCAATGATTCTGTGTCCCTGGAAGATTTAGGAATTTCTTGATCTCTAAATCTGCAAACATGAAACTTCAAACAGGGTCTGCCACTCACTTGAAATGTTAGTATCAAACGTATTATATAACAGCCATTCCTGATAGGAGCTATGACCATAGAAAAGGTTCAGGAGGGGTGATAACCCGTTCCAAATCCTCATACTACGGACACAGTCCCGCAGGCAGTGGAGCATGGTCTCGGGGAGGGAGCAGATGTGGCAACAATGTCAGAAGCAATACCTCATCTGTGCCTTTCCCAGTTAGTCCATAATGCACTGTGAAGGAGTTTCTAGATGAACATCTTGATGTTCTCCGGGAGCTTTAGAGACCATACCTTAGCCCAAATGGGGTTCTCTGGCGGAAGTGTTTGGAGATTAAGGAGCTCTATTGTCGATGCACAGGAGAATAGTCCGGAGGGGGAGTGAGAACAGGTGAGACGATCAACTCCGATTTCGATGGATGAGAGGATTACCGAAAAGAGCATTGTGATCAACTCCTATGGAATTAAGGACTTGAGTCTGGGTAGATCCCATTGACCAATGGAGCTCACCATGCAACTAACAGTTAAATCAAATTCCTCAGCAGTGGGATGCCTTAGCACCGAGTTCAATAGAGGGACCTCAAACGGGTACCAAGTATCAAGCCAGAATCGGACAGTGGTTCCATCACCCAGTACCCATCATGTATTAGCTCGAATGAAGTCTGTGTGTCTGGAAAGTTGCCGCCATAACCTAGAGCCAGAACCAGTGGATACGTGGGTCGGAATGCTGCTCCTAGAGAGATTATATTTGGCAGCAAATATGGCTACCCATAGCTTTGAAGATCCAGCATACAGTTCAAAAGCTTGCTTGATGAGTAGGGCGCGGTTAGCATCCTGAAACCGGCAAAGATCCAAACCTCCCAGCTTTTTAACTGAACAGACAATGCCCCATCTTACAATGGATCTCTGTCTTTGAGTCATTGATCCCCCCAGAGGAACGAGCACGATTTGTCCATCTCTTTTACCAGTGGGCAGGGGGTAGATTGCATCTGATGTAACGGTAGGGCGCTAAGAACCGTTTTACATAATACCAGTCTACCCGAGACTGATATTCTCCTAGGATTCCACCGACGTGCATAGCTTTGTATATTGGACAGGCTCCTCCCATGAGTGTCTTTGGTAATGTGACCGTGTATAATCGGTACACCTAAGTAGATGCATAAGTCCTCCACTCTTCTTATTCCCAGTACAGCCTCAATATTAGTATTGAGTATATCTTCCATCGTGTTTGGTGTCCAAAATACAAACTTCGTGAGATTGATAGTCTGCCCGGATGCATCAGCGAATGTGTCAAGAACACTCTTAATCACTTGAGCCTGTGGTACTGAAGTCTCTGCAAACAAGAGCAAGTCATCAGCAAACATTAAATAACATAAAGGAAACTTACTTCGGCCAAAGAGAAGGGGCTTCTAGTGTCCTACCGCTGTGGCTGCGTTAATGAGCTGTGAGAGTCTCTCCATACCTAGTATAAAGAGATATGGGGAGATGGGGTCGCCCTGTTGTACACCTCGGCCTGGTTGGAACATCTACCCCCGCCTCCCGTCCCATATCACCTATGTATGGCTAGAATCAAGAGAGGACATAATGACAGAGGTTAGGAATTCTGGGAAACTAGCATCCAAAAGTGTGGCCTGGATGAATGACCACTCTATCCTGTCAAAAGCCTTCGCTAGATCCACTTTAATGGCCATATATCTTCTTTGTCCCTTCTGGGTCTGCATAGTGTGTATAGCTTCCTGAGCACCAATTATACTATCCGCAATTGTGCATCCTTGTATAAAGCCTGTCTGGTTCGGTGATATAAGTGGTTTGAATCTGTTGGCGATTAATTTCGTGACCACTTTGATGCAGATATTGATCAGACTTATGGGACGAAAATGGCTGAATAATTCTGACTCTGTGATCTTGGGCACAAGAGTAATCATCCCCTTGTTGGAGGAAGATGGGATCCTTCCCTCCCGAAATACCTGCAAGACAAACAAAATTAAGGATCCAGAAACTGTCTCCCAATTCTGTTGGAAGAAGCCAGCAGAAAACTCGTCGGGGCCTGCGGCTTTGTCGGGATGCATATCAAAGAGAGCTCTCTGGATTTCTTTGAGTTCTACCAGTGCCTGCAAATCAGTTAGATAAGAATTTAGGATCTTGGGAAAGAGTCCCGAAAGTAATACTCCAGTAGATAGAGCAGGTGCAGCTCTGCCATTAGCTCAAAGAATATCCTTGTAGTATCTGGTCACTTTGCGGGATAGAACTTCCGAATCAAAACTCCAACTGTTTGATTGTAGTTGGTTCCTTCTGCTGCGAGTAGGAAGCCTTCGCTCTTTATGTAAAGCATGAAAATAAGAGGTGGATCGATCCCCTAGTGTTACCCAGTTGCATCGTGAATTCTTGCAGCAACTCCTCCTGGGTTACGATTTCCTCCAGCTTAGTTAAGAGTTTGATTTCCAAACTATTTAAGTAGCTAGAGGGGTGATCCGCTACAGCCTTTTGTAGCCCAGCGATGTGATTCAAGAGTTTTCTCTTCCTTTTATAGATGTCCCCAAAGATATTGTGTTTCCAGTCCAATAAGCATTTTTGCAGTTCATCAAGTGCCTCCTGAAGGGGTAAAGTCGGGTTCCAATGAGCTTGGAGCCATGGAGACCACTGACGATGGGTTTCCCAGGCCTTCAAATAGCGAGCAGGCCGAGGCAATAGCCGATCCCCACTTTTGCAGGTAAGATAGATAGGGACATGATCCGAGTCTATTCTCGGTAGGTGTTTCAAACCACACGATCCAAATAAGTTCAGAAAGTCAGAGGTAGCTAGCATCCAGTCTATTCTTTAATGGCACCGACCTCGTCTCCAGGTGTAGCGGGATCCACTAAAATCAATGGGACACAGACTTTCATAGGCCACCCAGTTGTGAAAATGTTTGCAACCTCTGGAAGGTAACCCCCCTAATTTTGTCTTCTGTGGAAAGGAAGGAGTTGAAGTCTCCCGCAAGTATCCCAGGTCGTTCACTGCTCAACTCTGAGATTGCATTCCAGAGGGTTATTCTAAGGGTTGGGTTTGGCGACCCATATACTGCAGTGAGGGCGAAGGGGGGCAATTTCATGGTGGAGACGGTAGCATGAATAAACTGCCAGTTAGCCTCATTGATTGTGATCATGATAGTGTCATACCAGAGTGACCAAACACCACCAGAATACCCTTGAGCTTCCACCCTATAGGAGTTCTGGAAGCCAGATCCAATGCCATTTATCAATAGGTCTGCATCCTGACCACTCACTCTTGGTTCGACTAAAATAAGAATGTCCACAGTATGATTCATGAGAATATCCCGGAGAGTACCCAATGTTTTCGAGTTTGTCATGCCTTGCGCGTTCCAAGCAAGAATGTGTAAATTCATAAAACTGATAATATGATCCAGAAGTGTCCCAGGAGAACAGGTGACAATCAGGAGGAGGCATTGAGATGGGGGGATGAAGTCTCACCCTCCCCAGGGACTTCGTCCATCTCAAGGGGATCACTATTTGCAACCCCAACTTTCGTAGCAAGGGATTCAATATTTGTTACCCCGTCATCAACATCAGGGGGTTCAGGCAGGGTGAGATCTGGGTCCTGTGGAGTGTTAGCCCATGGAATCCCTGCAGGTTCCTGCTCCGTTCGAGCCACATAAAATCCCTGTGGCGGTAATCTCTTTGTGATGAATTCAGATGGGTTAGACTTCTTGCTGCTGTTGGCTCCCTGGGCTTGTGTTAGAGGGTGTGGGATATTAACGAAAGCATGCAGTGGGAATAAGCCCTCTTCTGTGGTAGGTTGGGTGTTGCGGGATGTGCTAGATGAGACTGAACTAAGTGGATCATCAGGCCCATTAGGATTGGGCTTCTGGGGACAGATGGGATTATATGTCTGCTGAATCCCACGTTCAGTATGTTTTCTCTTGGTCGGAGGAGGATCACTTGTACTTTGATTTAGGGGTGCTTCGGCATTTCGAATGGGCCGGGTGGTGTACGAGAAAGGGGTTGCTTTAGGGGCTTTACGGGTTATGGTTGCCCCTTTAGGGCCTTTTGGTCCAGGTTTCAAGAGGTCCAGGTTTCAGGAGGTCCAGGTTTTCAGTGGGGGCTGTTGCCAGATTCGGCCCATTCAATTCCGCTTCGATGTCTTCATTCTCTGCAAAAACGCCAAATCAAGAATTAGCTGCAAAGTTATAGATAGGATGGTTACATGTGGTTGCTAATTTGCACTGCTGGCACCTCGGCTTATGTGCTAATAACCAAGTCATGTCGTTCTCCTCTCTGATTTGTGTGGGTGACCTGCCTTTTTCCCCAGATTGTAAACTGGAATAATTTGTCTGATTGTAAACTGGAATAATCTGTCTGATTGGAATAACCCAGTTAACAATTTCTTACATTATTACCCTTCACAAATCATCTTTCAGTTCATCTTTCACGTTCCAAATCCACTACCATGGTATCTCAACAGGCTGTACGTGGTGATACCAGTGCAGAGAAGAGGAGCGCCGAGGTTAGAGGGAATTTGTTTGGAGCAGGATTGTGTGCCGACAATGATGTTGTAGCTCGTAATTTGAGTTTCCTTAGTTTAACTCTCGATGAATCAGAAACTGGAGTGGGGGATGGAGTTTGGGTGTCTCTTCCAACATTGTGTTGAGATATGGAAGTTTGTCCAATTCGTCTAATCTTCTCAATCATATTTGATGTCTCTTGCTCCCTGATACGGTGGAAAGATTGGACCCTCTTGTAGCTCAACAATGGAGCACAAAGATGCATCTGGAGGATATTTTGAAGGAAAGTTGAGAACTGGATAATGTTTGAAGGAAAGATGAGAACTTTCAGTGCACTACCATATTGGTCGATCGACTATGACAGGAGAAGTCAAATTATTAGACATTGAGAATGGAATTGGATTGAATTTAGTTTGGTAAAATTCTGTGTTAAAAAAAAAGAAGAAGAAGAAGGGGATATTTTTGTAAATTACATAAATTGGGGTTTAAGTTAACAGAATGTTTGTATGTATCAACGATTGTATGAAACTATCATAAAAAAACACAAATCTAGTTTCTAATCTAATTTAGGGTACATTAAGATGTGTCGAAGTGAACGCACCCTAAGACATGAGCCTTCTCACCAGGATCTCCCGATACAGAGTGGGATCCATCATGAGACGTCCCATATTGGTATTGGCTTATTGGACGGGGCTCTTTTCCAGTTCCGACCTCGCCAGAAAACCCCACATCCCCTCAAAGATGATTCTGTTACTCTTAAAAGAGAGACCTCCTCCATGTGGCCATATGGCACAGGAGAAGCATATGTCATGCAAGTGTTCATAGGTTATTGGGTAGGTTGCTCCATCGACCGACACCGACAAGGTAAATAGGCTTCCGAAGGTCCAAACGAAGTGCAACCCTTGCAAACAGCGTTCGTTCTTCCAAGAGAGTGTGACTGTCAGCTTCAAACCATGTCCCTACCAGTTTAGTGATTTCCTCTCAGAGAGATGAAAGGTAGTACTGCGGCGATAGCCGGGGGGGACACAAGTCCACGCAACAACGAACTCGACATGGTCTGCCTTGGTGTCGAAACCAGGGTGCCAGGGGAACACCTGGAGAAGGCGATTGCCCAGAATATGAGGCCCCTCAAACAATGCTTTCTGGAAGTCTGCATCATTTGCGAACCTTACTAGATAGAAACCATCAACCATGTTGACCAGTGAGAGCTCTCCTTTCGGTTGCCAGAGAAGATTCAGTCTGGTTTTCAAAGATTGATAGCCTATATAGTTACCAAGGGGGATTATCAGGGTATTGGACATATTACTAGCAATCTCGGTGTGAAACTTTTAGTAAAAAGTTGATTTTAGATGTTGGATCACAACGACTAAGATTATAATTTGGGAATTCATCTCATTAATCGTGATATAAGTATTTGGGTCTGGGGAGGAGAAGATTTTTTATTATAAACATATTTTTCTTAATGAGTATTTTGATCAAGTCATTTTTACTATGTGTTTTTATTTTAAGAAGAAACAATTTCTGGAAAATAAACATCTGGCATGTTTTTTTATTTGTTAAACATTTTAATATTATTTTTACAATTATAAATTATAAATAGATTATAAAATCATACACCTCATGGTAATTTTTTTCATACAAGAAATTATGCAAAAATAGTTACATGAAATTTATTTTTGTAATTTTTTGTTAATTTTATAATATTTAATTATATGAAATTCCAAACAATTGTTGTTTAGAGAATCTAAAATTATAATGTGATTGTAAATAATTTATTTTTAAATATGGATAAGTTTTGCAATTCATTTTTTGCTATTCTTTTATGGAACTTGAACCGGAACTCAAAACCCGAAACTAATAAATACATGAGTAATGATACACATACATAATTTTTTTCATACATAATTGTGTATGACCAATGAAATATTGACACATTTTATTACAATTGGGACCCTTAGATTTAACAAATTTGTTTGTGTGTGATTAGGTCCCACATCATACCATGTGTCAACATACAATTGGTTATACATAATTATTTATGAAAAAATTATGTAAGCTTAGCATGCTACAACCTCAAAACCATTGAAAGTTGAAACACACAACTCGCAGTCAAATACCTAACATTACCTAATGATTAACAACCTTGCAATCCAATCTTATCTCACTTCCCACTCCATTAATGCTGCTCATCTTGATCATAGACTGAGCAAATGCCTCGAAAAACGTATCCTGTGAAGCTGCAAAACTCTCCACCAAAGCCTTCGTCGTGGGAGTTGCTAGGAGAGCCTCATCAGATGTGAAGATGCTCTTCCCCTGAATGATCTGCTTGAAGTATACATTGTCGAATATCGTCGGTGTTGGATCAAGGAAGGAACCCGCATTCTTCACAGTGTTATGCATGGGGCAGACTTTTCTGAGGCCGGCTGCAAAAGATGGTTCTAAAGATGGATCCACATCGGTGGTTTTGTTGAAGTTGTGGATCCTGTTCTGGAAGGAGGTGCAATGGGAGAACCCTAGAGTGTGACCACCTGCACGAAGTTTATGAGTTCAAGTTGATTTTGTCGTGAAAATAGGACCGATAGAGCCAAACTGCAGCTAATAATTTGCAGGAAATAATACTGAAGATAAATAGGGCACACAGATTTACGTGGAAAACCCCTAAATAAATCAGGGGAAAAACCACGGGCAGGGATAGAAGAATTCCACTATGA